>JAFFST010052762.1:450166-462585 GCA_022414735.1 Noturus placidus
AAACCCCCGACACATGGGGAGAACATGCAAACTCCCCACACACATGGCCCTGGCGGGACTCGAACCCCGGACACAAATTATTATTTTGTGTGTGTGTGTGTGTGAGTGTGTTATCAGTCCAATCTTTAGTGTCATTTCATTCACCTTCCTTCAGTCACTTGCTGTTGATCACCCAGAGACAGATGATTCTCCTCCACACGCCCTCTGTTGGATGATGCTTGTATTTGACACACTGTTCATCCAATTAAATGACTTTTAAATATGTTTTGTTACATGACACGTTGTTGATCTCCCAGACTACTAAATGGCAATTTAACCTAATTCCTTTAGTCAGACCTCATTGAAAACTGAAACGCGAAAAGGCCAAACATGCTTCCGATGGCACGGTGCCATCAGATAAAGCCAGACACGGTAGCGAGCAGCGTTAAAGCCCTATCATCATATCAGCTGATAAGCAGGCTCACTGCTGCACAGCTCCTGTGCACTTCATCTGTGCTATTTTCCTAATCAGCACTGCATTCAGGACCCCCCTCCTTATCTGTCAGCAGCAGTTGTCATGGTTTGTGTGTGTGTGTGTGTGTGTGTGTGTGTGTGTGTGGTGGAACACACATCAAATCTGTGCATAGTGATTGTAAACAGGTCTCCTCTATTGATCATGTATACAGTGATTCTCATGCAATGTTGTCTGCTTGAAGCTGTAATGAGTTCGAGCATGAGGTACTGAGCGTGTATCGGGAATAAAATGTAGGACAGCTGTAACATGAATGAGGGAAATGTTCATCATCACACAAACTGGACTCAAGATGCAAGTCGAGAAAAACACTGACTGGTAAACTCATCGTAGAAGAAAACTCAATACACAGAAGAATAAGCACAAATGCAGAAAACCAGGAAACTAGACATCTTAGAATTGCTGAATAAACACGAACCACTTCACAAAGGCTAAATAAGGTCACAGGGAATGTGGAAGAAGTGAACCAGCGAGAGAAAGAAGAACAGGACAGTAATGTCACTGTGATTTTGAAAGTGGAACCCAAAAATTGACAGGCAGGGATGCAGAGTCATTGTGTTTATTGTGGACATTACGACCCCTTTAAACAAACATAAAAAACAACATATAAAAGAGGCAACATATTGGCAGTTTAGTTTTGCATGATATTCTTTGCAGACTTTTATACCACAGTGCTGTTGAATGCTCAATTCTGATTGGTCAGAATGTGTCGATTCATTTTCTGTAACAGCAGCGCGGATATATGGTTTACTTTAACATGCTCGTCCTAAATGGTAAATGGCGCACTTATATAGCGCTTTTATCCAAAGCGCTTTATACTGTGTCTCATTCACCCATTCACACTCACACACCAATGGGAGCAGAGCTGCCATGCAAGGCACTAACTTGCCATCAGGGGCAACTTAGGGTTCAGTGTCTTGCCCAAGGACACTTCGGCATGTGGAGTCACCTGGGCCGGGAATCGAACCGCCAACCCTACAATTAATGGAAAACCCGCTCTACCGACTGAGCCACAGCCGCCCCATTACATTATCCTATTACATTATGATTTCTATAATAAGAACGTACACAGGAACTTGTATAGTGGACATCCCACATTAACGGTTTGTTTTGCCTTTTTGGATTGAGTCATCAGTGTCAGTGATGTGTAACAGTTATAGATGAAGCTGTAACTGTTTCTGACACGGAAAATCTTCCTGCCAGGGTCATGTGGTGTTTTGTTCAGTCCCTTGAGAATTCTACAATTTTGCGATGGCAGAAATGAATGCGAAATCAAGCAAACTCTACAATATTCAAAGGAGCGTGCAATTTTTCTAAATGAGCACAGATTTTACACAGATTTTGGCCAAGATGCGTCATGTGAATTCGTCACATTGCGCATCCAGTCAGAGCCCTGTTTGATTCACGTGAGTCAACCATGAGCACAGCTAAAAGGTCTCATTTACCAACAGACTTCACTGCGAAAGACTGGGCAAGACACTTTTGCAAGTTTTGAAAAAAAGCTGACTCAAAATCAAGCTTTTTTCGCCGCAACAATCACATAAAACATTTTTTTGTCGGTCTTATTAACTTGTTTTTGTGAATGTGTGATTAAATGAATAAAAGGTATAATGCGGCATTCTTAATAAAGTATAATTAAGAAAAAATTTAATTGTTGGCAAAAAAGGGAATAAAACACTTTGGGTGTGCTTGCGTGCTGTGAATTGGGTCAAATCACTCCACTCCATCATCGATTTTTTTAATACACTACAGTATATCCAGCATGCTCTATGGTGCTTTATTCTTTTACACATTCAACCCATAAACTGGGATCGTTCCAAATTTTTGTCACCGATTCCTTGAATGTATTTTTACCTATTATGCTTTGGCTTTCAGTTTTAATGCATGAATGGTAATATTTAGCATACTGGAGAAGTTTGAGATGTATTATAAACCTTTCTTATTTGTCTTTTGTAGGCAGTGGAGCCACAGCAGTAGTCCAGGCTGCTCTCTGCCTCCCTCGACAAGAACGTGTGGCCATCAAGAGAATCAACCTGGAGAAATGCCAGACCAGCATGGATGAACTACTGGTAAGACTGGAAAAAAAAGTGATCTTCTGTATGGTATGATGGCTATGTGCCAACAGCTTAAGATTGTTTTTGTCTTAAAAGCATGAAAGCATGAATTTTTAAAAATTTTGTGGCAGATCTCAAGAGCAATCATAAAGTTTAATTTACAAATACAGTCCTAGACTACACAGAGACAAAATGGAATGCTTTGAATTCAATAATGGAAGTGTGTTTATAAAATCAGATGTTTTAAAACTATTTATAATCATGATCTTTTGTCTCAATTTAGAAAGAAATCCAAGCCATGAGCCAGTGCAGCCATCCGAATGTAGTGACCTATTTTACCTCATTTGTGGTGAAGGATGAGCTTTGGTTGGTTATGAAACTTATGAGTGGAGGTAAGAACACTTTCAATGTTCTGTTTTACAATGCTACATTTGTCTTAATTTTCACCAGTCTACAAGGCCAAAAATGAAAAAAAAAAAATAAAAAAAGGGGTTTTCAGCCAAAAGAGAAAGAAAGACAAATGTTTTAACCTAAAAAGATTAAGTACACCTACTATGAAGAGTCAAATCTAACACTTTACAAATAACATTAATTGCACCCTGCCTTGTGCCCGATGCCTCCTGGGATAGGCTCCAGGTTCCCCGTGACCCTGAAAAGGAGTAAGCGGTTGAAGATGGATGGATGGATGGATGGTATTAATGAATATACTGAATGAAATATGCTTTTTTTTTCTCCTGTGTCTGTTAGCACTTAGACATGTTCTAATATCTTTAAACAGCAGCAGCAGCAGCAGCAGCATCAGCAGAGAAAAATGTTGGTCATGTTGATCATATTAGGCCCTCCCCTACACTCCATAAACCTGAAGTTTTTCTGTCTTTTTTAGGTTCTGGATGATTTCATTATTTATTGCGATTTTTAAAGTGGTAAATCGTAAGCATGAGAAATCAATATTGCACAAGTCTACCCTGTTTTTTATGTGTGTTTGTTTGTGTGTGTGTGTGTGTGTGTGTGTGTGTGTGTGTTCAGGATCTGTATTGGACATTATAAAGCACACATGTAGCAAAGGAGAGCACAAAAATAGCATACTGGATGAAGCCACAATAGCTACTATTTTAAAAGAGGTCTTAGAGGGTCTTGATTACCTGCACAGAAATGGACAAATTCACAGGTAGGAAAATCCTCCAAAAACTTTACTCTTTTGTTCACAGTTAATTATTAATGCAAAATGGGCACATATAGACATTCAGTTCCCAGTTTATTTTGTATATCTCCCATACACAATACAATTAGTGGCTGAAGCTTAGTTATTGCAATTAGTGCACAATTTATCAGCCCCCCCTCCTCCTGTGATGGAAAGAGACTACAATCGAGCTGATCAGATATTATTCGGGTGGTTGATCATTCTCAGCTGTCACACTGATAAAGTGCTAGACAATCAATACAAACTGTGCATGGAAAAAAGCAGAGCTTTAGTCTCTGACAGTGGACAGACACAGGATTTGTGTTTAAAAGTGACCGGTAAGTGAACGCAGTGCTGTAAGTGAACACTGCTGCCTGTGATACACAGAGAATAATCCAGCACAAAAATTCAAGAATCAAGATTCAAGGATTCAAAGCTTTATTTGTCACTTGAATCTTGATTCTGGTCAGTGGCGATCCTATGGCGGTTGACTTTCTGTTGCCAAGGATAGAGGGGGTGGAACATAGCAAAAAGGCTACAATGTACCTACAGAGTGACCTATATTGTAGGTGTACCGGATAAAACAACGTGTGAGTGACACGAAACAAGATATGTGTAGCTAATAAACTGACAACTGGGTGTATATTGTATTGGAAAAAATAATTAACAGACATCTCATGTGTCGTGAAGTCACAGAGGAATGAAAATAAATTGTGTTCTTAATGTTTGACCTTAGGGATGTGAAAGCTGGGAACATCCTGCTGGGTGAAGACGGCTCAGTGCAGATAGCAGGTTTGTTTTTTTTTTTTTATTTCCATGAAATATAATACTTTGGAAAATTAAAAGAAAATGGAATACATTTGAAATTATTCTGTCTACTTGTAAAATGACAGAAACCATCGCACTGGAAACTCACTTGCATCATTTAAAATATATATTCTTTTGAGCACAATCATGCTTAAAATAATCACACTTTGTAGTATGCACAATCACATTTAGAATATGCTTAAATATGTTTCCAAAGGCTTGCGGCATGCTGCATGGTCAAGTAGCAAAACTAATCCTATTTAAAGTGTTATTTTGTGAACAGCACCAATTAAGATAGGATTAAAGGATTCCTGGAACTATAAAGGTTTTTTTTTTATAGCTCTACATTAATTAAACTTCCTTAGCTGTGAAAATGCTACAGTAATTAGTTTGGGGAGTCAGACTGCGCATGGCCAACATGCTATTTCTGGGGTTTTATGAATGAGATTTAAAGTGCTTTAGCTTAAACCCTTGAAGATGGTGTCAGTTCTATTTATCTACACAGAAGGAGTTAATAAAACCTTGTTCTGTGCCTTTTAAGCTTAGTGAAACCTGTTGTTAATTTTGTCTTTACACTGCATTAAATAATACAAAGTCGAGTCTATCCTTATTCCTCTCTGGGCTAGGTAGAAGATGTAAGTAGAAAAGTGTATATTTGGTGACACAAGGCTATAACAGAGAGTATGTACTGAAAAAGCGGCTTGAAATGGACATACTCATGGAGATTGTTTTGGTCCTGGTAAGTAAAGTGGCAAATCTAGTGCAGGCATATTGATTTGATTTTATATAACCAATGCTGACCTTGTTTACTATTGATTGATAAAGATTGCAAACTAGGGAACATGTACACTCCTGTGTAAAGGCAAAACAATAAGCTTTTAATGGTCTTGACAACAAATCATTGGTCAGAATATTAGCAAGAATTAAACAAATGCACTCCTGAGACCTCCTGTGCTGCAGTGAACTGTTGTCACTTATATAGTCTTCTTGTAGACAAAGGTAAAATCATGATATAATTATTAAAATGTTTGATGTAAAATTCAAAGTTACACATGTCTGGGTGTACGAGATAAAATGAATAAATAAATCCGGACAGCGGAATCTGTCACTATCCTCAAAAAACAGATAAAAACCCACCTCTTATGTGAACACCTCACTAACCCTTAAAATGCCAACCCCACATCATCCTGAAAAAAAAAAACCAAACAAAAAAACCCCCAAAAAACCACCTTACTCAAGCTCTTACACCTCTACTCTGCACACTTTGCTTCTTCTAGAACTCAATTAAAGATCTTGTTTGGTAGCACTACTTGTATTGTTCTCCGTTTGATATATCGCCTGCTTGTATTTCCTTATTTGTAAGCAGTTTGGATAAAAGCATCTGCTAAATGAATAAATTAATATTAATAAAATGAATATTATATAAATAAATGTAAATAAAATCAAATAAAAAGCTGTTACCCACAAGGCTTACACATTTAAAGAAATCAAAGGGAAAAGCTACCCCATACTAAGTTAATTTATGTATTTGTTTAATTCTTGCTAATTTTCTGGCCAAAAATTTTTTGTTAAGACCATTAAAAGCTTAATACGGTATATTGACAATTTTGGCTTGGCCCATTTTTACATTTCTTTTTTTTTTTGCCCAGGAGTGTACTTCAAATAATGGATGCACCAATCATGTAGTGAGTGTCAGTATCAGACAGAAATTGTCCTGAAACTCTCAATTGTTATCAGAAACAGATTGAGATATTTTGTTTTATATATATGTATCAATTTGGACAAACCCATTATTGACTGTGGTGATGACTGACAGTCTAATGTTTATGCAAATAACTTATTTAGGAGTGTTTACAATTTCGGATAATTTGTTGTTATTTCCCATCTCAATAGCTGTGAGAGAAAATGACAAACAGGGAGTCCTTAATCTTTTAAAAGTTTTACTGTTATTATAGAGTGTTATTATATAGTGTCAGCACTGGATCAGTAGTTTTCATGTTCTCCCCGAGGGCTTTCCTCCCAAATGACGTGTTGTAGGCTAATTGGCATTTTCAAATTGTCCGTAGTGTGTGAACGGGTGTGTGAGCGTATGCGATTGTGCCTTGTGATGGGTTACCTGTATAGGATAAGCGGTACAGAAAATAGATCGATGGATGAACTATTAGATACATTTAAACATAATGTAAAAAAAAAAACATTGAGGAATCATTTAATATTTATTTAGTCTAGTTGATTCTACATTGTTTGCTTATTTTGCTTATTTATTTTATTAAGCCAGTTTAGGAAAAGTATTGAACTGTGACAGATTTTACTTTTCCACTTAGTCACGTGAATAATTCTCACTGCAGACTTCGGTGTGAGTGCATTTCTGGCGACCGGAGGAGACGTAACCAGACATAAAGTTAGGAAAACTTTTGTGGGAACTCCATGTTGGATGGCTCCAGAAGTGATGGAACAGGTAAGATTGTTCATGAAATCAGCATTACTGTTGCTCATAGTAACTGTCTGCCTCCAGCTTGCCTGCAGCTTAAGACACAGGGACCACACAGGGACGACTGTCAGTTATGCCAGAAAAATTCACTAGACCAGTTGTGTTTTTCAGGATTTTACAATACGTGCAGAAACAGGCAGACAGATGCAAATGCAGGTAAAAGATGCTTATTAATATCCAGGCAGACAAATCCAAGAAGACTCGAGAAACAGGCAGATAAGATAAGAAAAGATAAAATAAGATAAGATAAGATAAGATAGGATAATACTTTATCAATCCCCAGATGGAGAAATTAGGGTGTCACAGATGGTCAGGCGATCAACAAACAGGATATCAAAGGCAAAACAATCTCAAAGCCACTGGGCAAAAAGAGGTCAATAACATAAGCACGCGCAGAGCGATAAAACAGGTTTGGTCTTGTCATAAACACACGGAATGGCATGTATACTTCACAATGAGTGAGTGAATGGAAATCCTTTTATATTGTGCTGTGATTGTACTGTGAATTGGATGCAGGTGTGTGTGATTAGAATGAAGGTGAGAATGTGTGTGCCAATGTGTGAGTAAAGTGTTCTGGGAATTGCAGTCCATGACAGCCACGTTTATAGGCCGCAGTGCAGGATGAGAAACAGTTTGGGGCATGAGTAGACCTAACAAATACCAGGGTTTTTTTCCTGGGTTAACAATGGCCTTTGGTAGTGGCTGACAGACACACACAGTAAAAAGTACCCTGCCCACGTGATCTGCAAGCCCAATACTGACAATAAATTGAAAATAAATTCAAAGAAACAGTTTGTGATTTTTGCTTATCGTATTTATTCATGAAATAATAAAGCTGTTATTTTTTTCCCCACTGGCTTTCATAGCTTTGTAAGATAAGATCCTTCTTTGCCAGACCTGATGATAATTATTTTGGTATATAATCATATCAATTTAAAAAAGTACCAACCTTTATTTTAACAAATAGTCTAATTTTCTACCATATACAAGTGAATAAAATTGGCAGCTGGCTAAGAACACTTTACTTTTTGCTTAGACACCGATTCAGACAGTGACGTCTCGTGAGTTCAGTGTTGGAAAGATCAGTTGTTTGAACTGATTCATTAAAAGGAATCGGTTCAAAGCATTCATTAGGTCGACATTAGCGGAGGAGGACGCATTGTGTGCTAATCCCAGCTGTTAGGACAATGCAAAAGATTTGCTTCAATACAGAAAACACTTCATCACTGGATAAGATTTTTAGTGGAGTTTTTATCAGCTGCATGTGCGGAATTCTGGTCAGAGAAGATAAGGCAACATTTTTTGAGCACAATTTACATCCAGCTGAAATTCAGGAACAAACCTATTCTCTGAATGCACCACGTGAAATATAGATTCAGTCTTCTGACTTTTTACCATTGTGTCATTTGATTTTGATGTGCAAGGGATAGGGCGCATGGTGGCTGAGTGGTTAGCATGTTCAACTCATGCCTCGAGGGTTGGAGGTTCATTTCCCACCGCTGTGAAATATGTGCGGAGTAACCTTTGTGCTATGGGGGTTTCCTCCGGTTTCCTTCCCAGCCCAAAGACCTCCATGATGGGCTGATTGGCATGTCCTAAGTGTCCGTAGTGTATGAATGGGTGTGGGAATGTGTATGTGATTGTGCCCTTTGACGGATTGGCAACCTGTTCAGGGTGTACCCTGCCTTGTGCCCCATGCTCCCTGTGATAGGCTCCAGGTTCCCCGTGACCCAGTTGGACCCAAGTGGTTTAGAAAATGGTTGGATGTGCGAGGGAGAGAGAGCAAAAAGTGCAAACAGTGCTTAGTTTGAAGACAGAGAGAGCGTGCGGGTTCTTTCCTTCAGTTAACATGCGCCCTATCACAAGCACAGCAATCATCTACATCTACACAAAAATCTACATCACTCATAAATCACAATAACTGATCAAATAAGGCTTTGGCAGGACAAAAATTTGTTTTGGCGGCCGCCAAACAATTTTCAATGCAGGAAAATCCCTGAATACACATGTTTAATTTGAATGTTTTGCTTTCTCCGAGTAGTTATCTGTTATGCATATTGGCTTCTATTACCTGCAGGTACGAGGTTATGATTTCAAAGCTGACATTTGGAGTTTTGGGATCACTGCCATAGAATTGGCCACAGGATCTGCACCCTATCATCGATATCCACCTATGAAGGTGCGGGTATTATTTCCTGTTTTCAACACTGAGTAGAGAATAGACATCAGACAACTGAAAAATAGAAAACACACTGAGAAGTGTTACTATTTTCTATGAAAATGTTTTGTAAGCTTGACTATTATATTTATTATATTATTATATATTATATTTAGGAAATCTGGGAAATCTTTTAAGAAACTAATATATTATCAGTATGCTCTTTGATTTGCTGGAGTCGTTACTCTACACTGTAACAAGCAAGTCTGACATAGTTATGCCATGAAGGTTAAGCTATGT
This sequence comes from Noturus placidus, assembly GCA_022414735.1. Lineage (NCBI taxonomy): Eukaryota > Metazoa > Chordata > Actinopteri > Siluriformes > Ictaluridae > Noturus > Noturus placidus. Next base: position 459,668 of record JAFFST010052762.1, read on the forward strand.
TGTAAATATCCTAGAAATTTCCTTAACCAAAAAAATACTTGCAGTGCTGCGATGCCATTTATTGCTGTCCTCTATGGAATACATACAGTAGCATTTCCTTGTAAATTGTGTACAGTTTAATTGAGACATCTTGCAATGCTGTGTAGTTTTTTTTTTTTTTTTTTTTTTTTGACCAGTCGTTAATTATGACCGTGATTTCCTCACCCTATTGTGTAGGTCTTAATGCTGACACTGCAGAATGATCCCCCAACCTTAGAGACAGAAGTGGAGGATAAAGAGATGCTCAAGAAATATGGGAAATCTTTTAGGAAATTAATAACTCTGTGCCTTCAAAAGGACCCTACTAAGAGGTATGTTATTCCATTTCCCCTTTAGGAAATCTAGATGAACAACGAATTACTAGAGCAAATTTGTTTGAAAGTTTATTGAATAATTACCATTTTTCAGTGTGCTTTATTGTGCGCAAAAAAGAAAATCTCTCTTCGGGCTTGTACGTTGTACCATATGTTCAGTCACAATCAATAAAGAGATTCAGTGTTATAAAGCTCCCAGTAGAAAAACTCAATTATAGTCAAATTGATATAAATGAGCCCATGCCAGTAGCTATACCAAAGGCTTACTCTAAAATACATTCTGTGCATGTAATTACACTAAATATTCTCTGTTGTGTACAGGGAACTCTTACCTTAATCTTAACTTAATGACCTGTTCTGGTTAATGCAGGAAATATAAGGCTATTTTAAGAATGCTCATGACATGTTTATATATACTCAAGCACTTTTTCACATTTCCACAGGCCAACTGCGTCAGAACTTTTGAAATGTAAATTCTTCCAAAAAGCCAAGGTACAGTTTTATTTATATATTTTACTTGCAGTTCGGACGGCTTGCTGTGCTTTAAAGTTTAAAATCCTTTCCTTTCTGCTTTACCATCATAGAACCGGGAATACTTGATTGAAAAGCTGCTTTGTAAAGGACCAAATATAAGCCAAAGAGCTAAAAAGGTATTTCATTTTCATCACACGTTGCTCTGAGCCACTTCGGCCATCACAGTGCACCTTGTACTGACTTGCTGTGGTCTGTGAGGTTTGGTCAGTGTGGTGCTTTCTTTTTAGAATACAGCCGCTACACACTGCTGCTTTTTCCACAAGGTCTAAACACTCTAGTTATGGAGAGAGAAGAAAGATTTCTTTCAGCGTTTCCATTCTGGTCTTTCTGTGGTGTTCATGTACATGAGTGCCATGTGATTGCAGCTGTGTATGGCTATTAGACAAAAAATTTAATAAATAAAATATTTGTATATACACCAGACATTTTAATCCACAATATATTTGTTTATTCCTTAGGCTGAACTTTGCAGTTCTGAAATATTGACAAGGTAGATCGTGTTTCACATTTTATTAATCTTCATTTGCAGCAGCTGAGGTAAACACATTAATCACAACCTTTTAATTAACGATGTTACATACTACAGAAATACATAAACAATCGCAGTGTCAATAACACAATAATCGCAGTGTCCTCTACAGATAATGTATACAGCATATAGAGAATAGTGTGATAAGTGATACTCATATACAGCATATCGAGAATAGTGCGATAAGTGATAATCTCATATACAGTATATCGAATAGTGTGTTAAGTGATAATCTCATATACAGCATATTGAGAATAGTGCGATAAGTGATAATCTCATATACATCATATCGAGAATAGTGCGATAAGTGATAATCTCATATACAGCATATCGAGAATAGTGCGATAAGTGATAATCTCATATACAGCATATCGAGAATAGTGCGATAAGTGATAATCTCATATACAGCATATCGAGAATAGTGTGATAATCTCATATACAGCATATCGAGAATAGTGTGATAATCTCATATACAGTATATCGAGAAGAGTGCGATAAGTGATAATCTCATATACAGCATATCGAGAATAGTGTGATAATCTCATATACAGCATATCGAGAATAGTGTGATAATCTCATATACAGCATATAGAGAATAGTGCGATAAGTGATAATCTCATATACAGCATATAGAGAATAGTGCGATAAGTGATAATCTCATATACAGCATATCGAGAATAGTGCGATAAGTGATAATCTCATATACAGCATATCGAGAATAGTGCGATAAGTGATAATCTCATATACAGCATATCGAAAATAGTGTGATAATCTCATATACAGCATATCGAGAATAGTGTGATAATCTCATATACAGTATATCGAGAATAGTGCGATAAGTGATAATCTCATATACAGCATATCGAATAGTGCGATAAGCGATAATCTCATATACAGCATATCGAGAATAGTGCGATAATCTCATATACAGCATATCGAGAATAGTGCGATAATCTCATATACAGCATATCGAGAATAGTGCGATAAGTGATAATCTCATATACAGCATATCGAGAATAGTGCGATAAGTGATAATCTCATATACAGCATATCGAGAATAGTGCGATAATCTCATATACAGCATATCGAGAATAGTGCGATAAGTGATAATCTCATATACAGCATATCGAGAATAATGCGATAAGTGATAATCTCATATACAGCATATCGAGAATAGTGCGATAAGTGATAATCTCATATACAGCATATCGAGAATAGTGCGATAATCTCATATACAGCATATCGAGAATAGTGCGATAATCTCATATACAGCATATCGAGAATAGTGCGATAATCTCATATACAGCATATCGAGAATAGTGCGATAAGTGATAATCTCATATACAGCATATCGAGAATAGTGCGATAAGTGATAATCTCATATACAGCATATCGAGAATAGTGCGATAATCTCATATACAGCATATCGAGAATAGTGCGATAATCTCATATACAGCATATCGAGAATAGTGCGATAATCTCATATACAGCATATCGAGAAT
>JAFFST010052765.1:19211-37708 GCA_022414735.1 Noturus placidus
ATCTGGTTCCACTTCATGATTGTGTCCCACCTGTTGTTGATTCTTCACAAAAAGTTACAGATTTATATCTTTATGTTTGAGGCCTGAAACGTGGCAAAAGGTCGAACAGTTCAAGGGGGCCGAATACTTTCGCAAGGCACTGTAAATAGTATATAAGATGCATGAGCATACACCTCCAAGTACTTTGTAACAGCCTTAGTATCTGGTTTTAATCCATTTAAATTGTATTAGAGCGTCATGCACAACACTTTTAGTCATTTTTGAAATCAGCTCCAGTGAGGTACAGCATTCTGGACATGCCTAAAATGTCTTCACCTGGTTTAAAGCATATGCGCTTTCTTTTTATTTCAGCAGCAGCATCCTCTATGATCTCACTGGTAGAGTCTGTAGTTCAGTCGCCAGAAAACCAGAGGCTAACAAGGAATCCCCTGGATATGAGACAAGGCCAAGATTCTGCATCGGACCGTGTCAAATTGCCACCCATTAACACCACATAGAAGACCAGATGATCGCCAGGGAGGTGTCTAGTACTTGGATATACAGTAGTCTAGTGTGGGGATGCGTGCAAGCAGAGATGTGAAAGTGATAGAGTGCCTAATGAGTCCATCCTTGTTTTTATGGGGCAAGCAGGAGGGTATGGACACTGAGCGGTGGGTGGGGGGGTGGTAGGGAGGGGTTTGGACACTGAGCTATCAGGAGGGCTTCCCTAAATGCAGTGAGTCGTAATGACCCGGCATTCCTTGATGGCATCAACTCCAGCGTCCAGCAGTGTGGCTCATGGGGGGCTTCGCTAAAGGGGCATAAGTCGTAGTCTCTGAGGACTCACAGAAGATAAATATATAGGCATTCGGCGTACTGTTGGCTGTCCTTATTCTCCAGTCTTACCAACTAGTGGTGCTACTAGCCAGTACAGGCCAGCCATTGGGGAGACCCCTGGGGGGGAAATAATGTTCTAGGCTTGATAAAGCTTATAGCTCAGGTGGGTGTGAGGGAAACTGGAGTGAGCCACAGGCATTGATAACAAATCGCCGTGGATGGTTCTGCATGGATACCTTTTCACTTCTACTCAGTGAGAAGGTGGACAGAACAACTCGGGTAATGGATGTACATACGGTGCAGCGCAAGCTGAATTAGAGAAAAAGAAAGATTTTGTGGGAGGCATTAGAGGATATCCAGGTATTTGACACCTCCCTTGGCCATCAGAAGGTGATGGAAATAATATTAAAAAAATAAATGAAATCAACAGATGCTCGTGTTGTGCATCATTTCCACCATTTTATTTTGTATTGTCTCCTTGGTCCAGACCAGAACAAATCGTAATTTTGCAGCTCTGTCCTTTCTGTCGTGCGTGTCAGTTCATTAGTATCAGAGTGTGTTTTGCTGTGATGTGTGGGTGGGAACTGACAAGAGCAAACTGGGGAAGAAATAATGAGAAAAAACTGATTGCTGCATATATGGGGGTGCTTTCACACGGGTGTCTTTTTGACTCACAGTGATGTTCCTCGAGAGGATGTTCTGACACACACACACACACACACACACACATTATGTATTAGTAACAACATATGGAGCCACAAAAAATAAGCCTCCCAAGTCAATTCTGCTCATTATTATTGACAGACCCCCAGGGCTACATTTGGCGTTCCTTGGTGAATTTGCAGATTTATTCAGGAACCTGGTTGTTTCTATAGACAAAGCATTAATTGGGCGGCTGTGGTTCAGTTGGTAGAGCGGGTTGTCCACTAATCGTAGGGTTGGTGGTTTGAATCCCGGCCCGGGTGATCCCATGCCAAAGTGTCCTTGGGCAAGACACTGAGCCCTAAGTTGCCCCCGATGGCAAGCTAGCACCTTGCATGCAGCTCTGCTACCACTGGTGTGTGTGAGTGTCTCATTTGTAAGTCGCTTTGGATAAAAACGTCTGCTAAATGAATAAATGTAATTGTTGGCCACTTGAATATTCATTTTGATAACCCCGGAAGACCCTCAGAGAACAGCGGTTGTGTCCATTCTAGAGGTCAATCAGAACATAATAAGATCCCACTCATAATGGTGGTCACACTCTTGACCTGATACTAACATACGGATTAAATATAGAAAATATAGCCACATTTCCGCAGTCTAAAGCTCGCTCAGATCATTATCTCATCTCGTTTAAATCGCGTATTGATCACAATATATGCACCTTGCCACGCGACTGGGTCAAACGAACATTCAATTCAGCTACTGCAACGGGATATCTCTCAGAGATCTCAGCTATGATCGGATCACCATCTGATCCCGAAGAAGATCGAAGGCTGGAGATCGGTAGATTTTCTGAAAAACTAAGGCTGTTAAGCGCCCTGGCAGTGAAGCTGAGGCGGAAGAAAATGCCACCCTGCGGTTAAGTTGGAGCTGATGATTTTGAGATCCCCAAGTCCTCCATATTGTGGACATCCAACCTGGAAAATCCCATAACAGGAACCCTGTGTGAAAAGGGTTTATCCCAGAAACGTTTCATCCCTGAAACGCATGTGCGGACCACAGGAATGAGCTGTTTGATCGCCTTTCTTGCCATCATAAAGATCTCTGTCTTCTCCCTGACCCACCTGTTGCAATCAACAGTCTAAAGAAGTCTTTCCACTGCCTTGTGGCACATTTCAATAAGATCGAGCTTGTCCTGAACTGGGCAGGAGGAAGCCCCGCTCAGAGCACTGCCTGGCTGAGATTTATTCATCAGGAGGATCACTTTGTCTTCATCCTTCTCTCCTTCATCTTAGGATCATACACACAACCCTTGTTTCTCCAAACATGATTAATTGAGTCATTTCCAAAGCAGACCAAAGTATATAGTTCCGAAAGAGTTCTGATTTGTCAATACGGTTTTATGTGCTTCTTCTGTTGTTCCTGCTGCTTTCAGGTCTCCTGCAACTCTTCTCGAGTGACCACTGGCAATCTCTCATACCTTCCTCATCATTAGTCTGAGAGTGTGTTAAGAAATCTTGCTGTCCGGACATGCCTTGTTGTGGTTCCATGAACTTTCCATCTGCATATTATCCATCGAACAAGCTGTACTCACAGAAAGAAGGTCTTTTTCTGTGGCATTGTAGCTTTTGCGTGTTGTGTAGTAATTTTGTCCTTGAGAAATTTAGGAAGCTCCTTCACCACGATTGTTAATGGTTGTGTGAAATCTCCCCAATGACGATTTTAAAATAATAAATAAAAAATTACACCAAGAGTCAAGGGAAGATCTGGAAGACCAGGAAAACTTGGATAGACCCGTCTTCGTGTAATATATATTTGGACAAACACATTTCCAATATATATTCATGTATGCTTATGAATACATACTGTGTGGTTCATATTCATACAAACAGACATCGTGTATACATTTAAAGTAGATTATTTCCATGTATACACAAGACTACAGCAAGTGTAAGACTGTTTTCTACACTACGACATACTGATGTCTTTAAGGATGCATTCAGGCATACATTTCATATTCACGTTCACAGATCTAAAACACGTTTATATGTGAAAACTACAATAGTCGACCATTTTCCTTTACACGATAACGTTTCGGGTGAAGAATAAGCATAAGCATCACTATAGATTTCCTTCATGGCGGAAATGTTGAGATGCAGTTGTTCAGTTCGTCCACAAATTGTGTCAAATGCACATTTCTACAATGAACGCTACATTTGGAGGTATTTACAGAAATGTGTTCAATTCAATGTAAATATGCAACAATGCAAGTGTCTCATGACATACAATACTTTCCATGCACTGCATATCATCAGTCTGTTGTGTGTATGGGATGTGTGTTTTGTTGAATACACAATAGTTGCATGTCTGTTGTCTTGTGTTTTGTGTTTGTTGTGAATGCTGTGTGTGGTTGTTGAATCTTTCCGTATACATCTCCCGTGTATATGTTCGGTGTGCATCATGTGTGTCGCAAAATATTACGACGATATTCTTGGTGGACAGGGTGGTTACATTCTGTTCCTGAATCCAGTTTTCAAGGGCTCATCTACTGTATCTTCACTAGAGGAAATGAAATATTGGCCCGTACAATGGCGATGGGGATCTCTTCGTAGACGAAAGGTTAAAGGAATTGACTTTTTAATTTAAATCCAACAATAATATTAGAATACAGCGAGGATGCACTAAATGTGAGCGCCTGGCATCTTCCATTCTGCTCTTCTGTGAAGTGTACACACAAGATGGGGGTTCAAGCAGAAGTACTGGCAAGCTGCCACTTTTGGGGCGCATGAGCATGGTCCTGAACCCTTTCTGTATCACGGCTGACCCTACAGTACATTTTCAACCCAACTTCCAGGAATATGCAAAGAAATATAATTTCTGAATTTGGATTTAAACCCAACGTGGGTGAGACCTAACGCAGACTGACTGAGCTATGACACTGAAGAGTATCTTCATCGTGATAACGGTCATCTCTGGTATGCTGTTGTTAGGAATAAATGGACCAGTATATGATGTTGAAGAGCGTGTAAGCTCCTGGGAAGATCACACGTGAGTACTTGTCTATGGCGTGGGTGTCGATCCAGAGGCTGCTGTAGGAGCGGGTCTTTCCAGCTCGGCCGTGAATGCCCTGCTCCTTGTCCATGGCCAACTGCACCAGCATGTGCTCCCGCTTGTCTCCGTTCACCTCAGACATGCCGTAATGACCCGTGGTCATGGTGTCCATCTCGCTGTAGCTGCTGCTCATCATCACGTGGCCCGCATGAGACATCCCGCACGTGCATGGCAGCTGGAGGCGGAGAAAAGGTTCACAACTCTTCATAATTACGGCATATTAAAAGCTCATTGTTATAGGAACCACTCATTTTAAGCATCTAAACATTTCTGAGCGGTTTTAATTTAAAGTCAAATATGTAGAACTGGCATAAATTTAAAAAGTCGTCTATTACAAAGCAGAAAAGTGACGTGAAGACACCGGCGTATACACTTCTGTATGTGCTAAAGCTTAGACTGGAATCGTCACTGTAGAGTTTAGCCCTTTAGGGAAGTTTGATGGCTAGTTCCATTGAACAAAATGGGACGTCGTCTAATTAAAAGAATCCTACGAATTGGAAAACCCACACCGAATGTCTCAGGTAAAAAACAAAAACAAAAAAAAAACAACACAAATGAAATCGTTTATCCCTCATGTGTGTGTCTTATAAGACCACTTATAAGAGTCTGGCTTTATCTTACCCTCTCTCTGAACTTCCTCTCTTTACGTTCCTGCAGAGTGGACAGGTAGTTGACAGCTGCGTACTCGAGGACGGAAAGGAAGACGAAGACGAAGCTGACCCACAGGTAGATGTCCACAGCTTTGATGTAGGACACTCGAGGCATGGAAGCGTTCACACCTGTGATGATGGTGGACATGGTGAGCACCGTAGTGATGCCTGAAGAAAGAAAACAAAGAAGTAAAACAAAAGGTTACATGTGTATTGGGTGAAATATATAGAAATCAGAGACTCGATACATGGCTTTCGAATTTACTTGAAGTACAGTGCCAATACTATAAGACTGTCACTATCCAGTTACCTATGGGTGGCACTGTATATCTCAGCATCGTTGCCATAGTAATATACTGCCTAACCAAATCTTTAACCATATTTAAAAAGATTGGTGTTAAAAATGAGCCGGACTAGGTTTAGGTTAGGTTTTAGATCGTGATATCGTAACACGATTGTAGACTGTATGATGATTGCAGTCACGAACACAGGAATTGTGAGTAACGCCAATTCCTAATAAGTTGGGACACCGTGTGACATGTAAATTAAAAGCAGAATGCAACGATTTGCAAATCTCATAAACCCATGTGTTATTCACAATAGAACGTGGAGAACATCAAATGTTTAAACTGAACAAAATGTACCATTTCAAGAAATTTTTTTAAAAATAAGGTCATTTTGAATTTGATGGCCGCAACACGACTCAGAAAAGTTGGGACGGGGACAACAAAAGACTGGAAAAGTAAGTGTTACTCAAAAGAAACCTGGAGGAACATTTTGCAACTAATTAGGTTCATTGGCAAAACAGGTCCGTAACGTGATCGGGTATAAAAAAAAAAAAGAGAGGCGGAGTCTCTCAGAAGTAACGATGGGAAGGAAGAGTATATTTTTTGGAACTGGTGTTGTAAAGAAAAATAAAGGGACATCATCAAACCTAAAAGTGTGTCTCACCAAGAGGAACTCTGGCAGGGACAGCGCGCCGGTCGATCCAGAAGGACACCCAGGACAGCATGACCATTAGAGTAGCGGGAAAGTAGGTCTGCAGCAGGAAGAAGAAAATGTGACGTCTCAGGGTGAACGTGATGTAAAGACGGTTGTACCAACCTGCAAGAGGAGAATGAAAGTCAGAGTTAGAAAAATGTCAATTCGGCTCACCAGGGTGAGAACTAGTGGAGCATTCCCACGTGTTCATATGTTTTTCCGAGTGCACTCTGTGACCATGATCCAATGTGTGGAGCATATAAAACGGTGTACTGCTCTTAACCCTTTCTGCTCCTGCGGTGCCGTATCATATCTGACCCTTTGCTCTCACCCCAACTTACTGGAACTTGCAAGTATAATAAATGTATATGTGACTTATAAAAGATTTCTACTTCTACTTGGTCAATCAGCTCTACCTGGACGCTTTCTTTAGCAAGAATAAGATTAGCAAAAGTCAAAGGATTAGATGCACGTCTACAACTCCTTGAAAAGGAACGAGCATGGATATAGCATAGTTGATTAATCAGGTGGACATGTCACGTTCACGATGACTCTGCTATTAGTGCTCAACAAAAAATAACCAGTAGTTCCAAAGGTAACTGCACTGGTGGTGCATAACAAAGTAGGACATGATTATTATAAAACACTGGGGTTATTAATATTATCAATAACATTTGATTACCCCCCCAATCGCAACTGCTTTATTCTTCAGCACCTTTTTGGTTAATCTTGTTCCAGACACACTAAGCCAGTGGTTCCCAAACCTTTCCAGGGTAAGGCCCCCCAAATGGCATTAACATTTGTCCGAGGCCCCCTTTTGCAAGATGTCTTTAAAACACATTAAAAATACAGACTTCTGAACATATCCAGCTTTTTCTTTTTATTAATAATTACATCTTACATATTTACATTACATTAGGAATTGATTGTGTGTGTGTGTGTGTGTGTGTGTGTGTGTGTGGTTGTCCGAGAGTGAGAATTTATTTTTCACGCCAAATTGTCGAGGCCCCCCTGGCGGCCCCCACTTTGAAAACCACTGCACTAAGCAGTACCCGTGCTACTGTAGAAAGCCAGTTTTGTGGTGGTGTGAAACTCCTGAATGAGGAACTGAGAGAGCGAGATCTTGTCATCTGTCTTCAGAGAGTCGTTCCCTTTCTTCCAGTACAGCATCAGATCATCGTCGGTGTACGCATCTACGGGTGAAAAGAAACCGGAAAAGAAATCGTTCAGAAAGATAAGCTTAGGACTTCTTTAAAGTTGACCACCATGTGTTTGGGATTGTGGTTGAGGCAACGTCAGACGTTTTCCCAGGTTAATAAATAATCACGCATTTACGACTTGAAGGACGGAATTGAAGCAGTACATTTTTTGTCTGAGTTTCGGAAAGCATGGCCAGGTCGTGGCATAGCTCAAGAAAGAGACCAATTGAAAGACTTAAACAAAGTATAAGATGCGTCACCTTAAAGCCATCGTTAAATACAGCAGACCCGATAGTTGGAGAAGAAATGATTCATTAGTTTGAGTTACTGATTAAAGAAATACAGTAGATACTCACAGCTCTCGATCTCCAGCGAGCATGTCTGGGTGTCAAGTGGAAAGTGGCTGAGGTCCATGTTACACATAGCTGTAACTGTGACCCTGAAAATGTTACACACACACACACACACACACCATTTATAACTTTAGACACAATAACTGGAAACATTCTATGAAGCATGTATTTATAAAGCTTTGTGGCTGTCTTTAATTATTTGTAAGCTTTCTTCTAATCTCCAACAGTGCCTTTTAGCACTATATTTACAGGGGCGGCTGTGGCTCAGTCGGTAGAGCGGGTTGTCCACTAATCCACTAATCGTAGGGTTGGTGGTTTGAATCCCGGCCCGGGTGATCCCATGCCGAAGTGTCCTTGGGCAAGACACTGAACCCTAAGTTGCCCCCAATGGCATGCTAGCACCTTGCATGCAGCTCTGCTACCATTGGTGTGTGAGTGTGTCTCATTTGTAAGTCGCTTTGGATAAAAGCGTCTGCTAAATGAAAAAATGTAAATGTATATTTATACCACACAGTGCTGCTGAATTCTCAATACTGATTGGTCGGAAGCAAATCACAGGTTTATATTAATACAAGCGTTCTAGTTTTATCATTACTAAAGTATGAACTTACAGGGACTTGTATGTCGGATGCGCCACATAAAAAGATCTTGTGTAACGGTTGCTACGGTGATGTTTTCTGTGAGGAGACATTTCCATAGCATTTATGGAAGGAGTTTCCAACATCAGGTCTTTGTACTGATCAGCGGTAAAGCTGTAACTTAATGTTTGCCAACATGGGAAAGTCTTTAGGACAGAGGGCTTTGCACTTGCACTGTGGTTTCTGAGCAACATGATAAGCCGTGTGTGTGGTTTATATACACACACACACACACACACACACACACACACACACACACTCTACCACTTACTCATTTATCAGGGTCGGGGGGAGCCTGGAGCCTGTCCCAGGAAGCATGGGGCACGAGGCGGGGTACACCCTGGACAGGGTGCCAGTCCATCGCAGGGCACACTCACATACACACTCACATTCATACACTACGGACACTTTAGACACGCCAATCAACCTACCATGCATGTGTTTGGACTGGGGGAGGAAACTGAGTACCCGGAGGAAACCCCCGACACACGGGGAGAACATGCAAACTCCGCACACACATGGCCCCGACGTGCTAACCACTAACGTGCTAACCACTAAGCCACCGTGCGCCCATAATTATATACACTGATTATTTTATCAGTAATAATGAACATTTAATTGGTGTCAGAAGGTTTCAAATACAAGTGCTGCTGATTGTTGAATACAGACTTCAAAGAAAATAGTTTGGTTTTTTTTTTTCCCTAGTGTGCAAATATGCTTCTTACAGTGAACTCAAAATTCCTTGGTGGGAACCAAACTTCAACGGACGGCCTAAACTCTTCAGAAAATATAATTTACGATTTTTAAATCAAACCAAAAATGGTCAAAGGTGAGAGTTTTTTTTCCTCGAACCAATGTCTGGTCATTTTTATAGAAAATAATGAATACACATGCAGATCACTCCACTCTTTGAGCCATTTAGAGAGAAAGTGACACGTTAAGGTAAAGATGAAATGCTTCTACTCTTCCAGGAACTGAAATCAAAAGTTTGACAAAACACATCATAATAAAGGTACTTTATTATGAAAAATTTCCCCTCCTACAATAAAGATAAAAAGCACTTTCTTTGAATTATTCTAATAATAATATGACCCTCACTTCCAGCAATTACAGAAATGTTTCAGAGCACATACATTTTTGTTTCAGACCTTTCCCCGATTAACTGTCCACAATGCATTAGCTACTCAATTTTCCTTTGTATGTAGGCTAGACAATATGTGTTTGGTGTGAGCGACACAGCTGCAGTCGCAGGAAGGAGATTAAACCCTCATCCATGAGCTAGATTTGTGTTTCCAGTCACATGGCCTCACATCTGCACACATCTTCACAATTCCTGGATTTGAAGCAGAATTACCACCATGCATGTCCTGTATGGTGGAGAATCAAATAACACCAGCGTTAAAGCATGACATCACATCTAGGGGACGCACTAAACCCACTGACAAGCCAGTGCCGAGGAGATTATGAGAGCTTTAACATGCCACGGTTCTTCCTGTGGAGATTATGGTCTTCTGTTTGATTCCATATGGACACTGATTTCAGCCCTCTGATAGTTACTCAAAATGTCTCACAGCTAATATGTCCCTTCTACCCGACATTTCTTCTTCTTCAACTGGATTTTCTAATTTAGTTGACGCAGCCCTTCTATTTGTACAAACTAAAGTTACATGCAAGTCTGTTCATAAACACTTGCTCATGATTGATTATTTATATGATGAATAACAAGAACTCTTCATGCAATATACACGGTGTCCCAAAAAGTCTCCATACATTAACACATTTTCAGGAAAATGTCTTTAATACAAATTTTTAATACTTAGTTTATTAGCTCTCATGGCTGGATCAGGAAGCTGTTGCAAGGTTGCGATGGACTTGAACAGGAAACATGGCGAGCACATCACACCCACGACACTGTTGCCACACTTATTAACAGATTCAAAGAGACTGGAAGTGTTGTGGACCGTCCACGAACACCCACTTTGACGAAGGCACAACCGACGTGGTGCTGGCAAACACAGTCCCTTATGTATGGAGACTTTTGGCATACCATGTACAGTATATTGCAAGTATACAACACTCTTACCGTATCATATCATCACAGTAGTCTTTCTTTTTATTTATTTATTTATTTTTAAATGACTCTTGCTATTATGTACCAGGATCTAATTTGTTTCTGTTTCTCCACTATAGGCTATTAAAAACCTCCCGAGACTACAATCGTGTAATGAATTACACTCAACGAGCTTCACTCATAATCTAAACTTTCCCTTCAGGAAATCAACGTAAGTACCTGAATAATCATTGGTCGAATACCAACGACTTTTCCTTTGTAAGTCTCGACATAACTTTTGAGCTTAAACTTGTTGACCCTCGGATTCTGTTTACGTTCCAGTCGAATGTTTAAAAGGTTTTTCTAGTGTGCAGCTACTGGGGACAGGAGTTGAGTTATTCAGCTGTGTCTAGACCACACCCTTTGAATCAGGTACTTGCTTTTAGAGCCCAAAAGAATCAGTCAATGTAAACCGCTTGCTGTAATACAATTTAAAAAACAAAAAAAAACAACAGGTTTTGTTTAAGATGCTTCTACCAACAAGGTCCTCTAAAAAATGTCAGGTTGCTAAAATGTATTAATTCCCAATGTCATATCTATCGATCAGTCAATACTGCCCTTGAATAGCATTCCATTCCAAGTTCTTTGTTATATTTATTTCGGGTGTCCCAAAACCGGTTTCTGTGTGAAATATTCCGGTTATAACAAGTTGGCACTGGACTTTATATAGCTTGGCACTCAAGACAATATCCTACAAGATAGACGGACATTAGTTCAAGGACCGAAATGCGTGTAACTGAGACACGCCGCTGTTTTCTGCAAAATCGCATGCAGCTCACGCTCACCTGTATAAGTAGTGAACAATCGGATCCACTCCTCATTACATATGTTTAACTCGACTCTAAATACAGTCTAATGTTATTCCCAGACCCTGGTGTATTTGTAGTACTGTGAGAATGAGTTCCACAGTACTTCTGAAACCTCTGTGTCTATAGGCATCTATGAAATGGTTTAAAATGTAACATTGGGCATCACTTGTTTACCTGACGCTATAGAGTACTTTGCCGTCCGGATACACCCTGAGCATGACGTTGTCCATCGTTGTATCGTGGATGAAGGAACGTTTGGAGTGGACGAAGAACATGTCAGGGACCCAGATCTTCTTTAATAAGCGGCTATCAAAAGTCATGCTCTGGTTGGTCTTGCCTGGGTAGGACAGGCGCTCGTCTTTCCAATAGTGCCTCAGGTACAGGGTCATGGTGAAGTCCTGACACACAGCAACAACAACAACAACAACAACAGTTGCAGTACATGTTTAATCAATCCAGGCTTGGCGTTGGATAGTTTGTTTTGAACGGTTGCCAAGGAAACTCTAGGATCAACTCTCGGAAGAGATTTTTTTTTTTTTTTGGTTTTAAACTTAGATTGCGTATTTTTACCTTGATTTTGGATCTGCATATTGTTGAATAATTCCTAATTAAAATAAATAAATAAACAAACACCTCCCACATACATGTGCAAAAGTCTCAAAGAAAGTAGATTATAAGACTGTAGTGCTATGAATGTGCCAAAATTAAGAACTGATTGATTCTCTTACCATATCCACTTCAGAGATAGTGTCCAAGCTTTCAACTTGCACATCCACGCCCACAGGAATTGCTGGGCCTGGAAACAAAATTGAGGGATTTTTATGCGTTCCTTTATTAAAAGTTACTGTATTGGTTCTTAACTTACTTAAAGGGTTCTGGTTTGGAACCGTTTATGATAGGACCCTACATAGACATTTCTACAACATGAGGAACAACTGATGAACATTTAAGGGTTCTAGATTTTATTTTTTTTTGTAAGTTAACATAATTCAAATTCAAACTTAAAAAGCAGCAATTGTGGAAGGAATTAAACACAACAAGGTCTGAAGTAATAGGAAAATAATCAGGGATAGGTGGTGTGACGTGGCCAATCGCGGTTCTCCTAAATCAACCTGTTAGGAGCTGCTTTTAGCCCTAAAATTCTTGGCGAACACATAATAAACACCCCTGTTTATTATTTGTAATTATTTTTGAGAAATGTTTGGTTCTTTTAAATGGCGCACTTATATAGCGCTTTTTTATCCAAAGCACTTGGATCCAAAGCGCTTTACACTGTGTCTCATTCACCCATTCACACACACACCGATGGTAGCAGAGCTGCCATGCAAGGCGCTAACTTGCCATCGGAGGCAACTTAGGGTTCAGTGTCTTGCCCAAGGACACTTCGGCATGGGATCACCCGGGCCGGGATTCCAACCACCAACCCTACGATTAGTGGATTAGTGGACAACCCGCTCTACCGACTGAGCCACAGCCGCCCTATTGTTCAGTTTGTTGTGTTGATGAGCGGTGCAAGTCCTTCACAATACTTCATATGCACAATTCCACATCTCTTGCACCGTTTTTACTCGGTTATGCTCTTCTGTTTTGTTTCCAGGCCCAGCAATTCCTGGGGCGGCTGTGGCTCAGTCGGTAGAGCAGGTTGTCCACTAATCCACTAATCGTAGGGTTGGCGGTTCGAATCCCGGCCCGGGTGATCCCATGCCGAAGTGTCCTTGGGCAAGACACTGTACCCCAAGTTGCCCCCGATGGCAAGTTAGCGCCGAGCATGGCAGCTCTGCTACCATTGGTGTGTGCGAGTGAATGGGTGAATGAGACACAGTGTAAAAAAGCGCTTATATACTACATAAGTGCGCCATTTCTGTGTTGTATTTTTAGTTACTATTGTACCTCCAAAGCCAGGCCGCATTGTGAAATCGTGGTCATCGATCCTGAGGAGGTGCTCGGATTTCGGGACCGAGCCTTTCGTGATGTCGGGGCTCCTTTTTAGGATGGGACTTCAACCAGGATTAATTCACAAATAGTTAGAAACGGACAAGGCAGAATTTGCCCAACGCATCACAGAACAAACATCATCCACAAGTGGTAACATTAAACATATAAAACTCTCTGTCTATGTGTTAAGATCAATTAAACTTTACAATGCTGTTAGGATACACAGAGCAGATTGGCATAGGAAGATACACAGGACCATCTTGGGTCCTTTTTTAAAATCGGGTTTAAAATTACAAATGCGAATGGACACCCTGTGGTAAACTACCTGCTATAAAACCTGTAAGAAATTACCTTCCAGACTTGTGAACTCCTTCCTCTGTTCTTGTAGCATCTCTCCGGGATCTACAACAAGCTCAAAGTAAGTAATGCGCTTTAAAATGTTTTTTTTTTTTTTTTTTTCATGTTGCATATGTAAAAAACATTAACGATTGGGTTTCATGAAATTATGCCTTTGCTGTGTCAAACTGGGCTTGATTTGCAGAAACTGCTGCACGGTTAAATTCATCTTATACCATAACAGTGTTGAATCTCATCAGTCAGATTGTTTTTTTTCTCACCAAAAACCATGCCAGACTGTAGAAAGAATAACTTTGGCTTATTTATTAATTAACACTCAATGGATTTAATTTTTTTTTTTGGTAAAATTAATTTGTTTTTGCTCCATTCTGTGTAAACTCTACAGACTGTTGTGTGTGAAAATGAGCAGTTTCTGAAGCAGTTTCATCGAACACCAGCAACCAGGCCATGGTACACTGGCGTTCCGTGCTGACGGCGGAATGGAAATGAAGTTATCCGACATTTTCAATCAGTATAAACAAATGAATTATTTTATCGCTGCGAGTCTGGTATGAGATCAGTCAAGACACAGTTGGGTTTCTGTGTGTAGAGTATCGTGTTTAAACTCTGTGCTTAGGTACTGGTGAGCAGGGCAATGGGAAAGAAGAGGGGTGTGAGCCCCCTTCTGGGCAAACAATTCACCCCTCTCCAAAATAACTCTGGTTAAGACATAAGACGCACCGAATACCCCAACTAAGTACCACAATAAAATCATAAAAGCTGCAAATTCTTTCATATGAGCCAGTAACCACTGAATACAGAACACGGGCACCGACAAAACAGGCAGAAATTCCATTTGATATAAAGGTTCCCCGTGACCCTGAAAAGGAGTAAGCGGTTGATGATAGATGGATAAAGTCACAGAGCTTTAGCTGACCTGTATCTGCATGATTGTATGTACTGATGATGTAATGCCACATGATTGGCTCAATGGATGATTCCATAAATGAGCAGGGGTACTATTAAAGTGGCCAACAAGTGTATTTTTTTCCCCCACTTTTAATACTTAAAAATATGTGTCCCTGCCACAGAAGTGTAAGAAACCAAACAACAACAACAACAACAACAACAAACAACGATAGGCAAATCTTCATTGAAAAGCGATCCTGTGGAGTAATGTGATATTACATTGTGCGGTCTTCATACATTTCAAACTCTTCCCTCCCTACGCAGAAGTAATTCACACATGAAGGTCATAATAAATGAAAGATATTGAAGTTGTCTCCACAGATGTCACGGGTGATTATGAGGCTTTCAAATCCACCAGAATCCAAGGTTTACAGAATACATTAAGGAAGGAAAAAAAAAAAAAAACCATAGTGAACGGGCCAAAGGTATTACGCGAGAACAGAATATGGTCAGGTTAATGAAAATCAGACGAGTACTCGTTTCCTAACACTAGATTAATCTGCGATCTGAAGACCCGAGTCACCTCTGAATATGCTGCAGTCTAATCGTATTAAAGAGAAGGTCTTTTTATGATAAAACCATCATTACTGTATACGTTTTTAATACATAACAGTTCACACAGATTGAAATAAAATAACTGAATTGGTGTGTGAGAGTGTATGTGATTGTGCCCTGTGATGGACTGGCACCCTGTCCAGGGTGTACCCCGCCTTGTGCCCGATGCTCCCTGGGATAGACTCCAGGTTCCCCGTGACCCTGATAAAGGAGTAAGCGGTTGAAGATGGATGGATGGATGGATGGATAGAAACCCCAGTAAACTAAGAATAAAAAGAAGCATTATATAATGTCGCACACACACTGTACATGAACACACACTCCCACGCTCATGCATGCGTGCATTCTTTATCGCTTCCTGAGTGACACTGCTCTAAGTGCTTTGGTGCCCTCAGCACGTTGCTCTCTAAGAGGTTGTCACTCCAGATCTCGTCTCGTGCCTCTTCTGTCTCACAAAGCTCCGCAGAGGCTCCCACTTTCTGTCAGATTGTGTTTCCACATCACTTTATGATGTGAGCGGTCATGACTTTTGTGCAAAAACGAAAACCTCATGCAAGTCAATTTGGAAAATCTCTCTCTCTCTCTCGTTGGACATGAATTCGACAGCGGAATATCTGGATGTATTCACTGAATTGCGCAATTTCCCCCATTCTGATGTTTGATTTAACATTAACTGAAGCTCTTGACTGAAGATCAAGTATGTACATGATTTCATGCATTGTACTGCTGCCACATGATTGGCTGAGTGGATAATTGCATAAATAAGCAGACGCATAGAGACAGAGACTGTTCCCAGTTTAGGATATATAAATATAAACAGTCAGCTGGGAATGAATTCATACTGATTGGCAAAAATCTTTGCATGTAAACATACCCAGTGTCTCGCGCCAGATTACACCATGGAAAATAAACTGGACGACTTCTGTTAAAGACAGCATGATTAGCGCTTACTTTTTCCCCCCTGGTGAACGACCATTGATTGCAAGCTTGCTTTCTGTTTTCCATCATAGCATCATAGAAAATTCTCCCTTCCCAAGTTACTAAAGGTGACAAGAAATACAATGTTTTATTTATTTCTGAACAACAGGTTTGTGGACAAGATGGGAACGAATTGAGGAGAGGAAGATCTCATGGGCTGAACCACACCGTATCAAGTCTTTAATCCCAGCAGTGTATGACGTCCTCCTCAACACATCTAACCTGAACATCTGACCAGGGTTTGGTGGAAACACTAGACTGCCTTCTCTGTAAGATAAAACTAACCCTTAAGAACATCCTGAGCTGCTTAGAGAAGATTGGTATTACTGGTGGCATGGCCATCTTTCCAAATGTTGCACAGACAAACTCTTGAAGCCTTACATCAGCTTCATCAGAGCCACACACTTGCAAAGGCAGCTACTGTACTTCTGACCAGGGCACGGGACTGTCACATGAGGGTGAGCACTGGCAGACGACTAAATATTCTTCAGCACATGGAGGGCGACCTGCTTGCCTGTAAAGGTAGCGTGCTGAGGTTTTACAGGGTTGTCCCGGTCTCTTGGTGTATCATGTTCTGTACTCAGCATCACAGAAGAGAGCCATCGGTAACAACACAAAGGCAGAAAGGTGGCTCTAGATCAAAAGATCCATGGTCTGCTGCTACAGTAGGACACAAGCTGAGGTTTGATCAACCTCAGCTGGGTCTCCTAGACAAGGATGTGTGATGCTGAAAGACCTTGTGGGGGCAAATCCTTGATAGAAGTTAGTTCCTGTCATCACTTTCAGTACATTAAAACAGCTATCAACAGTCGTTCCCTCATCAGCCAATCTGCAAGTTGTCATGTAACCGGGAAACCCGAAAGAGCAAACTCTGTCCTGTCCTGAATTCTTTCCCGTAGCAGGAAACTGACTGACTGTTACCGAGCTGTTCGTGAATGTAAAAACGTCTGCAAATTTTCTAAAATCTAAGCGCAGGACAAAACGGGGAGTTATCGACTCCCAAAATAAGGAATCGATTCTGAACAGCTGAAACGACTCGTTAGTGATTCCAGACTTTACTTCCTGTACTAACCTACGCAGGTTTCTAACAAAAAGCCCCGCCTCTGGTCTTCGCCAACTGCTCGCGAACAGACGGAGCTGAAACTCGTTACGGTACTGGGTGTTTCCTTTTCGAAACACGCTGACAACAGTAGACCAATCACAACAGACTGGGACATCTGACCAATCAGAGCAGAGTATGCTCTCTGAAAGGAGGAGTTTAGAATTAATCCTTTAGAACAGATCATTGCACGAGTCGTTTATGACACTGGTTCCCAAACTTTTCCAGGTTAAGGCCCCCAAATGGCATTAACATGTGACCGAGGCCCCCCTTTTGCAAGAGGTCTTTAAAACACATTAGAAATACAGACTTCTGAATATTTCCCCCTTTTTATTAACAATTACATCTTACATCTTTACATTACAATAGGAATTGATTGTGTGTGTGTGTGTGTCTGCTTGTCTGAGAGTGAGAATTTGTTTCACACCAATTGTTGAGGCCCCCCTTGCGCCCCCTGGAGGCCCCCACTTTGAAAACCACTGGTTTGTGACACTGGGGGAAAAAAGGTAACGCTGCAGTTTAAATGATGAGCACGTTAAAGTGTTTTTTTGCCCTCGGTTGTGTGTAAATCTATCGTATGAGACCTTTAAAACCGAATTACGCACGTTTCAAAACCACAATAGGTGCGCTTTAAGCAAAGCATCTACACAATCTAAGTGGGTTTAAATATAAATTTGCCACATGAAATGTCAGAGGGAGACGTTATTCTGGATGGACAGGAATGAGTGCACATGTTTAATCAGAGAAGTGTTTTCCTGATCATTCCTCTCCTCCAGGTGACATTCATTTGGCTGATTGGTTTGGCTTTTTTGTCTCAATTAATTAAAAGCATGAGCACAGCACAACAAATTCGGCTGATTAAAATTGCGCAGCACGCATCGTTTGTAACCTTCATCCTTCTTGCCTCTCTGATCAATAACAATAATATAATCCGTCTAGATAAACGTTAGATAAACGGCCTCAGCTGTCACTAAACTCGCATTTTCATAAGCTCATTTCCACGAAACCTACAGCGCTGGACCTGTCGAAGAACTTTTGCTATCACTGCAATGTCGAACAGCATATTTAATATAATATATTATAATAACAACAGCATCTACACACAGTGCACCATAGGTCCAAGCAGAAGACGGTTCGTTTTCAACGGGATAGATAGATAGATAGATAGATAGATAGATACATAGATACATAGATAGATAGATAGATAGATAGATAGATACATACATAGATAGATAGATAGATAGATAGATACATAGATAGATAGATAGATAGATAGATAGATACATAGATAGATAGATAGATAGATAGATAGA
>JAFFST010052765.1:37873-55666 GCA_022414735.1 Noturus placidus
TTGGGAAGCTGCCAGCCATCCGTTTTAGTTCAAATGTAGACACTAGAAAAGATTACATGCACAATTTGTTATCATTATTAATTACTGGGGGAGCACAGGGGCTTAGTGGTTAGCAAGTTCGCCTCACACCTGCAGTGTTGAAGGTCCGAATCACGCCGCTGCCCTGTGTGTGCGGAGCTTGCATGTTCTCACCGTGCTTTGAGGGTTTCCTCCGGGTACTCCAAAAACATGCATGGTGGGCTGATTGGGATGTCCAAAGTGCCTGTAGTGTATAAACAGGTATGTGAATGTAATTGTGCCCTGCGATAGATTGGCACCCTGTCCAGAGAGTACGCCAGCCTTGTGCCCCATGCTCCCTGTGATAGGCTCCAGGTTCCCAGTAAGAGTCAGCGGTACAGAAAGTGGATGGATGGATGGTTAATTAATTACTGTATGTACGTATGTAACATCTCTGTCCTGGAATAGAATGTTCATCTTGCACAAGTTTGTTCGGTGAAAAGAGAATAATGTGCATCTCAGGACTATCAGGGCGGCTGTGGCTCAGTCGGTAGAGCGGGTTGTCCACTAACCCACTAATCGTAGGGTTGGTGGTTCGAATCCCGGCCCGGGTGATCCCATGCCGAAGTGTCCTTGGGCAAGACACTGAACCCTAAGTTGCCCCCGATGGCAAGCTAGCACCTTGCATGCAGCTCTGCTCCCATTGGTGTGTGAGTGTGTCTCATTAGTAAGTCGCTTGTAAATGTAAAATGATATTTCTGTAAAGCTGCTTTGAGACAATGTCCATTGTAAAAAGCGCTATACAAATTGATAAATTATTATTAATTATTACTATCGTTCGGAAGATAGATATAATTTAGAAAAGACATCCATTTTCCATACCACTTATCTTACACAGGGTCGCAGAAGAGCGTAGAGCCTATCCCAGGGAACTCGGGGCACAAGGTGCGGGACACCCCGGACTGGGTGCCAACCCATCGCAGGTCACAAATGCACACTATGGACAATTTGGAAAAGCTAATCAGACAATATTAATTATCATCATAATTATCAATTTGTATAGCGCTTTTTTACAATGGTACATTGTCTCAAAGCAGCTTTACAGAAATATCATTTTTACATTTACAAGCGACTTACTAATGAGAGCACATTCACACACCAATGGTAGCAGAGCTGCATGCAAGGTGCTAGCTTGCCATCGGGGGCAACTTAGGGTTCAGTGTCTTGCCCAAGGACACTTCGGCATGGGATCACCCGGGCCGGGATTCGAACCACCAACCCCACGGTTAGTGGATTAGTGGACAACCCGCTCTACCGACTGAGCCACAGCTGCCCTAATATTATGTAGGACTGGGGGAGGAATCTGGGGGACGTTGGGGAGGAATCTGGGGGACGTTGGGGAGGAATCTGGGGGACGTTGGGGAGGAGACCCCAGAGAGAACATTCAAGCTCTGCACATGAGGTGGAGGCAAGATTCAAACCCCAAACCACTAAGCCACCATGTCCACACATTTAACAATAACTAGACACAGGACACTCTAGTCTCTGTGCTCCTTTAGACGTTTTTTAAAAGTAAAAAAAACAAACAAACAAACCTTTATAGAATCTGTAATGGATATAATGGTTATAATGTGAAATGTAATGGTTTTAATGGAAACTTCAATACTCCCTGTGGGTCTCTACTGGTAATTTGTTGCCTTCTAGTGGTGGCTTGTTGTGTCTAGTGGATACCATTAAGTACCAATGATGACCCTTAATGGTTAGCTGATGGTCTGTAATGGGATTTGTAGTGGAAACTATTAGTACACTAGTGTTAAAGACGGTGTATGTGAAATGCGCTTCTTACCTGAGCTGGCTGCAGGTGTGAAGTTCTCTCCCTCTCATTACAGCCTCGGTGCGGCACGCGCCCAGCAGAGCCACACAGAGCAGCGCGAGCCGGTCCGCGCGCATGGCGCCGTCATCAAAGCGCGGGAAATGATCCGGCTCTACACTAAACAATTAAAAAACAACAACAACAACAAGAAAGCAACACTCCTTGAAAGGGTGTATGCTTCCCTGCCGCAAGTGTTACAGTCCAATACATCACGTACGAGGAAATATCCCCCGCCCCAAACTCAGTCCGGATATTAATACCCCGGATCAGTCTCAAACCGCTTCCTGTTTCCTCAGAAGTGCACAGAGTCGGGCATGAATGAATGTAACACAGTAGGCTCCCTAGGTCCAAAAGGGAGCCATTTAGGATCGAGCCCATGAATCAGCTGTGTATCTTACTGCATATTATGTAATAATAGCACTACTTATAGGAGAGTTTTCAGTTCTCTGTCGAAAAACAAACAAACAAACAAACAAACAAACAAACAAACAAGAGAAATCATCACAGAAATTCGAATGGTTTCAAATACCATTACAAACCATTAAAACCATTACTGTTATTGGTTAATTATTATTGGATTATTGGTCATTAATATTATCCATTAGACATGACATGTCCCCAATAGAAATCAACAAATTACCAGTAGAGACCTACAAGAGACCATTAGAGTTTCCATTTAAATCAATACAATTCCCATTATAACCATTAAAACCATTATAAATTATATGAGTGTGTCTATTGTGTTTTTTTCTCTCTCTCTCTCAGCAGAGTGAAAATATCAGTTTGAAATAACATGCAAGTACTAACAAGTAGTAACACTACCATACACGGTGTGGCCAAAAGTTTGTGGACACCCAACCGTCTCGCCCATATGTGCTTGCTTGTTGGACATCACATCCCGCAGGTTCAGTCCCTGTTATAATGTGCTCCACTCTTCTGGGAAGGATTTCCACTAGATTTTGGAGCGTGGCTGTGGGGATTTGTGTTCATTGAGATACAAGGACATTCGTGAGGTCAGGTACAGATGTTGGACAAGGAGGTCTGGGGTGCCGGTGTTGTTCTAGTTCATCCCAAAGGTGTTCAGTCGGGATGAGGTCGAGGTTCCCGAGATCTTCTACTCCACCCTTGGCAAACCACGTCTTCACGGAGTTCACGTTGTGCACAGGGGAATCCTGGGTCATGCTGGAGCATGGTTTGGGCTTCCTAGTTCCAGTGAAGGGAAACTGTAACGCTCCACCATACAAAGGCATGCTGGATAATTGTGCAGTTCTAACTTTGTGGCAACAGTTCGAGGAAGAACCACATATGGGTGTGATGGTCAGGTGTCCACAAACATTTGGAAAATTAGCAATTTCACAGCCTACAGTAACCAAGATCTGGGAATTCAAATCTGAAAAAGAGCACACCTATGAATCTGACATGGTTAGAGTGAATTCAGTTCAGTTCAAGTTGATTTTAACACAGCTGTTAATTATTATTTACTTTCTCACAAAAGGATCATTCCTTCATCCTCAGCATCAATTTTATACCAGTCGGGGTTGCTATGTGACACTGGATGCAAGGTTGGAAAATTTACTCCCTACAGGGAGTGCATGAGAAACTCAGCACAGACAATAAGCCAAGTTTGATGTGGGGACCCTGGAGCTGTGAGGTGGCTATGCTACCCACTGTGCCACCATGCCACGCTCTCACAAAGCATTTTCACAGGAATCCAGATATAGATTTAGATCCTTAATGAGCAATCCACAGGCGAAACTCTGAGACGACACAAGGAAGAAACCTTGAGAGGATCCAGACTCAAAAGGTTACCCATGGTGGGACCAGTCTGTAGGAAGTTGAATTTTGCCAGCGCTTCCTGAAAGAACATCCTCTGTCATTTCAGCTTGACAACAACATCTTCTTTTAATTCTGTGAAAATAATGATATATTCAGAAGAACACATGCACTCATAAAAGTGACTTATTTATTTACAATAAATAAAAGCCTTTCCTGGAGAGAATAACAGCACTGAGATGCTTTTCAGCAGTGTCTAAAAAGGTTGAAGACACTCAGAGAAGGTTCTTGGAGCCTCCTCTAAGCAGAACTCTTTTTCTACTCTTTCAGTCTACAGGTTTGCAATCAGCTGTGATGATTGCACCCTGTCCAGGGTGTTCCTGAGATCCAGGCTCCAGGCTCCCCGTGACCCTGTGCATGAAAAGCGGCATGAAAAATGGATGGATGGGTGGATGGGTTTTCAATCTGGTTCCAACATGGAGACTGGAACTGCTTTTCTTTAATCAGGGTCGTGGTGGATCTGGAGCCAGTCCTAGTAACACTGGGCCCAAGGCGGGAGAATTCACCCTGGATGGAACAACATACAAAACATATGTATAATTATGATTCAAAAAAATGTATTTAATAATGTTTTTGTTTTGTTTAGTTAGAGAAATGTTACATATTTTCTCCAAAAATCTAAGAATAAGCTCATTTGTGTCCATCTGTAATTATATTTTGATGTTTTTTTTGTGATTTTGTGAAAGCAGTAATAAAAATTGTGGAACAAACTATCATCCACGTTTTTGAAAACCTCTCCTTAATGCTTAAATCAATGTGGATCGGTGTGTAGAAGGGCTTATGGACATGCATGTGCTTTCTGGCTTTAACCCGTCGTCAGATGCTCTGTAGGTCACATGATCCCACAATTCCCACAGGGTGGCTGTGGCTCAGTCGGTAGAGCGGGTTGTCCACTAATCCACTAACCGTGGGGTTGGCGGTTCGAATCCCGGCCCGGGTGATCCCATGCCGAAGTGTCCTTGGGCAAGACACTGAACCCTAAGTTGCCCCCAATGGCAAGCTAGCACCTTGCATGGCAGCTCTGCTACCATTGGTGTGTGAATGTGGTCTCATTAGTAAGTTGCTTGTAAATGTAAAAATGATATTTCTGTAAAGCTGCTTTGAGACAATGTACCATTGTAAAAAGCGCTATACAAATTGATAAATTATTAAATTATTATTAATTACTTCCATGTAAGCATGCAAGTTATGTCATGTATGACCAGTGTGTGACACTAAGGATGCAAAAAACATATATGCCACATGTTAAATCCAATCCTCATTACACTGCTATTACAAACAAGTATCATATTGTCATATTTATTTATTTATTTATTTATTTATTTACCCATTAGCCTATAGCACTAGTACAATGTGATCTTAATGGTTCAAGTATGGCTTTCTCAGGTCTAGTCACCAGCACAGAGCCTTTTAGGTCACCTCTATTCACCTAAAATCCCCACTTTCAGTGTTTTTTTTTATGTCGTGCATATACTGGTATATTTTTCTTACTGGAATTACACAATGACGCTATGTTACGCCATCTCAGAGGTGGACAAACACTAAATTCATTAGCTAGTCTACTGACTGGGCAAGTAAAAGCTTTAATGTGCTGATTTTTTTGATTGCCCAGAAACCTAATTGACTAATGTAAAAAGTGTATATTAATGTAATAATATATGGCTTCGCATCACATATTAAAGATATTTGCGTCTGGCTAGCATCTATAGTTATATCTATAACTATACTGTATGTATATCAAATTTAAGTCCAACAATATACAGTCAACACCTGTGATTTAGTAAAGGACAATCAGACATTTTTTTTCTCAGTTTCTCAGAGACATGACTACTTATTACTACTGTAACTTCAGTGATAACAGGAACTAACTTCCACGACAGTAAATAGAACTATAAATGGTTAAAAGTATTAAAAGTTCATTCATAAATTAGAAACTGGAAGTGTTGGCAAATTGCCGTTGTATAAGTGGAACGAACAATTTCTTGATGTGCTATTATAGAAAAATAAACAATGTTGGGTTGATAAGAGTGACTCTGCTTCACACTGCACCACCCTGTCATTGATTATTTTCCTATAACAGCATGCCTAGTCATGTTTT
Source organism: Noturus placidus (assembly GCA_022414735.1). Taxonomy (NCBI): domain Eukaryota; kingdom Metazoa; phylum Chordata; class Actinopteri; order Siluriformes; family Ictaluridae; genus Noturus; species Noturus placidus. The sequence continues at coordinate 43,675 of JAFFST010052765.1, forward strand.
ATTCCCTAAATAAAAGGCGGAATGAACTAGAATGATATGGCATAATTTGTCCACTTGTGCACACTTTCATTGCTTGCAGTAACCAATTAGCCACATACATTTACAAAAAATTATTTAAATATTCTTTTCTTCCTCATACATTTTTTAATTTATACAGTTATTCTTTGTAAATCAAACACAACACGCCCATCATTTGTGTCTGCACTTTAGGTAATTGCATACGCATCGTTAGTAAATCAGGGCCCAAGTGATGACCATACTAACAAGAGTGTTTGCTGTGTTGTAGTATAGTCCACTCCAGTGCTGTATTCCAAGACAGGAAGTGTTTTCTTTCCCTTATGCATAGGGTTTATGACAAGTTTTTGCTATTGAAGGATATTTCTCCGGACTGTTTCGTAATGCATAGGCGTTTTTGTCGTGTTATATCATGGCATTTATGTACTTTTGTTTGTCTTGCAGGAGTTCTCTTCTCAAATGACCCTCGAGTGCTGAACTTATGATCTTCTGCACTTTGGAAAACAAATCGATGCTTTATCTGTCTACATGATGGTTAGTGTCTACATCCTCAGGCTACTGCAGTCTGTTCAGCGCTCTGTAAAATCCTTCTACATCTCTGGTTTGGCCTGAACTTAGTGTGTTTTACACCTGAGGCTAGACATAAACTCGGCACTGGAATTTTACATAACACATTCAGAGTGTAGTCATAAATACTACTCTAACTTTTGCTTCTGTTTGTGCTGTGTTTTAAAATTGATCTTTTGTAATTATAATCTGCTGTAAATAATTGTCATTATAGTGGTTAGGGTTCATCTACGGTTCAATCCTGAGCTTGATAACTGTCTGTGTGCAGTTTCACGTGTTCTCCCTGTGTCTGCATGGGTTTCCTCTGGGTTCTCCAGTTTCCTCAGACCTCATGGATTGGCTTTGCTAAGGTTTGGCAGTGTCATCCAGCAGGGGGTTTTCACACCTCATACCCTGTGTCTTAGATCCAACACAACGCTGACAAGGATAAAGCAGTTCCTGAAGATAAAGGAATGATAATAATTAATTAATCAATTTGTATAGCGCTTTTTACAATGGTACATTGTCTCAAAGCAGCTTTACAGAAATATCATTTTTACATTTTACATTTACAAGCGACTTACAAATGAGAGCACATTCACACACCAATGGTAGCAGAGCTGCATGCAAGGTGCTAGCTTGCCATTGGGGCCAACTTAGTGGCCCTTAGTTCAGTGTCTTGCCCAAGGACACTTTGGCATGGGATCACCCGGGTCGCAATTCGAACCGCCATCCCCACGATTAGTGGATTAGTGGACAACCCGCTCTACCGACTGAGCCACAGCCGCCCTTAATTGTTATTATCATATGTAGTGTATTATTCTAAAAATAAAAATAAAAAGTACCGTGAACCATTACAGTGAACCATGTATTCAAGTTCAGTAATGGGAGTAGGTTCTTATCATTTCAACTTCAAGCTTCATTGGTCTGCATCAGTGGTCTTTTATCACCTTTACCTACCTGTACATGTCCATTAGATGGCACCATTTGACTGACAAGGCCAACTCTACAAACAAAAACTTCTAGCGTTTTATTTATTTAACTCTATTATTGTTTTGTATTATCTGGGGTCCTGAAACTTCTTGCAGTCAGAGACCTCTTTAGCTCTAAAGCAACCCCCTGGAGCCCCTAAGCACTCATTCTACAGTCCACAACAATATTCTGGATATTTATTGGAGCTGTTTGTTCCTGATTTGCATCTATAGAACAGGCTCAACCAGATATTACTCATATACAGACTTGTTTTTCAGTTTTGCAGCGCTGGGTTAAACCAATTTAATTCAAGTGTCCAATCAAATAATAAGTAGAAAAACAATAAAAACAACAACAATAATAGGTTGTGATTTCCACCTTAATCTTTAAAGATGTCCTGTTTGATAGAAAGTAAGCTAATGTCACTGTGTTTAAATAATAAAATGAACCATGCTTGATAGAAAGTGAGCTAACATTATACTAGCCGCTGTGTGTAAATAATAAAATTAGCCATGTTTGATATGAAGCGAGCTAACGTTATTCTAGCCGCTGTGTGTAAATAATAAAATTAGCCATGTTTGATAGCAAGCGAGCTAGCGTTATTCTAGCCGCTGTGTGTAAATAATAAAATTAGCCATGTTTGATAGCAAGCGAGTTAACGTTAGGCTAGCCACTGTGTTTAAATAATAAAATGAACCATGCTTGATAGAAAGTGAGTGAACATTATACTAGCCACTGTGTGTAAAAAATAAAATTAGCCATGTTTGATATGAAGCGAGCTAACGTTAGGCTAGCCACTGTGTTTAAATAATAAAATGAACCATGCTTGATAGAAAGTGAGCTAACATTTTACTAGCCACTGTGTGTAAATAATACAATTAGCCATGTTTGAAAGTGAGCTAACGTTATTCTAGCCGCTGTGTGTAAATAATAAAATTAACCATGTTTGATAGCAAGCGAGCTAACGTTAAGCTAGCCATTGTGTGTAAATAATATTAGCCGTGTTTGATAATTAGCGGGCTAACGTTATGCTAACCGTTGTGTATAAATAATAAAACTAGCCACGTTGTGTTTGATAGTAAGTGAGCTAACGTTATGCTAGCCGCTGTGTATAAATAATAAAATTAGCCATGTTTGATAGTAAGCGTTCCTAATTTTATGATTTTTTTTTAGGTTGTTTCTAAATGCAGTTTTTTATCCCTAATGATGTGTTAATTCTCAGTTCTCTGAGGACAATTTCCACTTGTGCCCAATGCTCCCTGGGATAGGCTCCAGGTTCCCCCGAGACCCTGAAAAGGAGTAAGCGGTTGAAGATGGATGGCTGGATGGATGGATGATTCCATTGCTCTAGGGAACAATGGATGAAATATGTGTCAAATTGATATAGTTTCTTGCCAGTTGTATAAGTGTTCTGGAGTTTTTCCAATAGCTAGTGATTCATTCTCATTAATAAAGTATTCAGAGAAAAATCTGGTTTGACTGTTTTCATTTATATCTGTAAATTTGTTTCATTTTCTAGACTTGAATTATGAATAAACAACATTGCGTGGTCTCGTGATAGTTCAGCTGGTATAGTATCGTAAGATATGTTTCTGGTGTTGTGACAAGCGTAAGTATTTAGCTGTGCCTTAAAGTTGCAGTAAAAATAAAAAGTGTTTTTATACCAGTAAAAATGATCTATCTTTAAATATACTCTAGAAAACTGTGATTTTCAGTATTGATCAGAGCTTCCTACTTTCTTCATTTCAGGTTTCTGCTTACATATTTCTGGCCCAGAAACTAGCTCCACCATTTCCTTAAAAGAACTATTTTACAAGGCAGTTTCAAGACAGAAGGTGGTGCGGACTATGTTTTTAATTGCACGAATCACGTCTCAGGCAGCAGAGGGCTATCAATTTTACACACTGCTCCTTTAAGCAGCAGTTATTGTCTTTACATTCTTTCTGAATCGACTGTTTAGCTCTTCGTGTCTGAATGATCTTAGCAGCTCTGACGCTTTGTGATCACATGACTCTCGCCAACGCTTTTGTTTCCTTTCCTGTCACTTTTGGTATTGCAACATTTTCATCCAAGACAGTTTTTGTGCCTCAGGTCTGTGCCTTGATTTGAACAAAATCGCATCCATATCCAAGAGATAAATTGTTGTAAATGTTCAGAAAAATCATATCCCCCCCTCATTCTCTCTCATGCCTTTAAACACCCCCATCTGTCTCGATTTTCCCTACACAGAACTAATCTGGATTTGGTGGGTAGTTTTCTGTGCTGAGCCAACCTCCAATGTATTATATAACCTTTTATCTTCCCCCGTTTGTATCACTTTATTAGTGCTTAATCTGTGCTAAGCAGCTGTCAGCTGAGTGACAGAACAGGGCTCACAGTTCAAACGTCTATTTATATAGCTAATGCACAAACTGCAGATCATCCACCACTGCTTAAGAGTGGCTTGCTATCAGTTGTCTTTAAAAATTGGAGAACAATTTGCGGCGAATACATCAATAAAACTTTGTTCAATATGATCACAGAGATATTCTTCAGAGTACAGCTATCCTGTTAGAGATTTTCCTGTTAGAGCAGAGATATTGATGTTTCTGTAAACAGCTGTATAACTAAAATTTTATTGAGTGCCATGACACAAAAATGGCTGTTATGGTTAAACCAAGTAAAATAAATAATAATAAAACAGTTCATTTGCAATGCCAATACATAGAGGAAATCACTCAAAACATCGGAAAATTTAAAATGCTCAAGTAAGCTGTATTGGACCACTTGGGGTGGAATGAACCAGGATCAGATGCATTGAATCCTGGTTGGAGCTTTAAAGCATGTGTTGCTGCTAATAGAATTTCAGGGAGGATGGGATTGTTTTCTGCGGAGATCTTTCATTTTATTTACCCTCTCTCGTCTGATTTGTGAAATGACAGCGTGATTTGTTTTTAAAAGAACAGCTGTCAATTGGACAGAGAAGTATACGTTTATTCTTCCTGTGTCTAATTGAAAATAGACGTCTCAAATGGTAAAGTGAAGCACCAAATACGAAGCAAAATGTAATGGCTTATTTATGGCCTCTAACATTAAAGGTTAAGTCCTTTCTGAGGGTAAAATATGCAGGGGAGACTCCAGGACAAAACGTGTCCACATTACCAGAACATCTGCCGTAAACAATGTACCAAAAGCTGCAATTCTTTTAAGTTATTCTGATTTAAATAGTCTGTAAAAGCTCAAATTGTCTACCTTAGATAAGAATAAATCGTTTTTTCTTCTCTTTTTTTTTTCTTATTCATGCAAGATGTTTCCTTCCGCTTACTGATTTAGCATTCAATCGCACTTCAGTCAATACTACCTCTGGCTGCCAAGAGACTATTCACATTCTGAAAACACTGAACCTTCTTTGAGTCCTTTGAGTGCAATATAATATTTGTATGTATGAGGGATTAACTCTCTTCAGAATGCAGTCTCAAACACGGATTACTGGCTTACACACATGCATAAGATCTCTGTCTGAGAAAGCAAGATCCTCAGAGGATTTAGAAAATCTCATCAAATAACAAACACCTCGGTTCTCTGGCACATCGAAGAAAGAAATGTGAAGAGGAGTTTGAGGTTATGTTAGGGAGTTTTGGTCAGGTAAGCAATTAAAGGTCTCTCTTCTCTAATGAGTTAAAAGAATGAAAAGAGATAGTGAGAGAGAGAGAGATTCATCCAGTGTGACCACTTGTTGATCATCATGCTGTAATGGTTTTTATTTACATGATGCACAGTAATCTTTTAAATGGTAAATGGCACACTTAGATAGCACTTTTATCCAAAGCGCTTTACACTGTGTCTCATTCACCCATTCACACACCAATGGTAGCAGAGCTGCATGCAAGGTGCTAGCTTGCCATCGGGGGCAACTTAGGGTTCAGTGTCTTGCCCAAGGACAATTAGGCATGGGATCACCCGGGCCGGGATTCGAACCACAAACCCTACGATTAGTGGACAACCCGCTCTACCGACTGAGCCACAACCGCCCTTTTAGAGCAGGGGTCATTAATTGGAGATTCTGGAAAGTATTCAAGTGTGCCGAATTAAGTACTTGAAAAATACTGTAGAAAAGCTGTTAAAGATATAATAGCCATAAGGGCCATTTTCTGTACCACTTATCCTACACAGAGTCACGAGTGAACCTGGAGCCTATCCCACGGAACTTGGGGCACAAGGCGGCGGACACCCTGGACGGTGTGCCAATCCAGCGCTGGGCACAATCACACACTACGGACAATTCGGAAATGCCAATCAGCCTCCAGTGCATGTCTTTGGAATGAGGGAGGACACCAGAGTACCCGGAGGAAACCTCCAAAGCACGGGGAGAACATGCAGACTCTAAACAAAATATAATCACTTGTCATATTGATGGCCAATAACTAATCATTAACAGTTACGCATTAAAATGTAACTGTTGTCACCACTCACTCAAGTTAATTGCTTTTCCAGTGTGGAAGAGTGTTGTTTTGGTTTTAATATTTTGGTTAAAATATTCTGGGCGGCTGTGGCTCAGTCGGTAGAGCGGGTTGTCCACTAATCCACTAATCGTAGGGTTGGTGGTTCGAATCCCGGCCCGGGTGATCCCATGCCAAAGTGTCCTTGGGCAAAACACTGAACCCTAAGTTGCCCCCAATGGCAAGCTAGCACCTTGCATGCAGCGCTGCTACCATTGGTGTGTGAGTGTGTCTCATTTGTAAGTCGCTTTGGATAAAAGCGTCTGCTAAATGAATAAATGTAAATGGTTAAAAAGTCTACCAGGAAATAACCCCAAATGAATCAACACCACACTCTCACACCTGCCTCACGAGTCCTTACTGAATTGAAGATTTTGTTGCAAAGAATAAGGACCAATATTGGACAACAATGCACCCAATAAGATTATTAGTATTTCTTACTGTAGATATCTTGAAGCTTTACTTGCCAACACTAGCTTTGCAACCCAAATACTAATGCTGTTAATGAATGCATCCCCCCCCAATCAATCTTTTTAAAAACATATCATGGCTTATGCTTATGAAAACATATCCTTATGTTCATATTTTTATTATTAGAGCAAAGATGTTACATGTGTAGATATTATTTGTGGATCTGTGCAATTCACTGCAGTCCAGGAAACCTAAATGTGGGTCAGTTCAACCAAAAGAGAACTGTTTATAAAATAAATAAATAAATAAATAAATAATAATTAAAAAAAACCCAGACAAATGCTTACAGAGACATCATGGAAAGATACTCATAACACAATCTCATGCATTTAACTTTCACTGTAGTTACGTCAACCTTTTGAAATATCTAAAAATCTAATTTATCTAGAAATAAAAAAGAAGCATACATTCGTTAGAGTTTTTTGTTTGTTTTTGCAGTAAGGGTGAGTGTGCTGGCTAACCAGGCAGAAGATACGCCCTGGGCAGTATGGGATAAAACTGCTCTGTTGACCTGAATGAACATCTTGTTGTACAGGTGAGTTACATACACATACTCGGATTTAGGCAGACAGTCGTTTAATTACAGAGACAAAAGTAACTTTATCCATGCCCAACAAACCTAAAGCTAGTATGCTGGATGTTATTTAAAAATCTTCAATTATGTTCAATTAGTTCAAGTTTTCCGTATAAGCTTTGAGACACTAGTGAAAGTTTTATGTATATGCATTGACAAACAACATCAATGAGAATAGAACATATGTTATATACAACATATATATATATTATATATTATAATTAAAGTAGACCACAGGTTATGTCTTTTCAATGGAAAACAAATTAATACATCCTCTTCTGTCATGGTAATAATTCTGTCTCTAATTTAATGAAATGACAACCTACCCATCGTCATCAATAACTTACTCACGCACTACCTTAATTCACTGCCATAACAAACTCCGCTAAAAGAATTTAGCAAATAGAGAGGCATATTTCAGAAGGCTCAACGAAGTAAAAAAACAAACCCCCCCCACTATATTCTTCAAGTAAAATGCCACCCACACGAGATAACATAACCTAGCCAACTGGCAGCACCTAAACACAAAAGAAATACATAGCTGTTTGCAACATCTCTCAAACGTTCAGGTGCACTGGTTAAAATCAGCTCACTATATGTATGTCCTAAATGATGATAATTTATCATAATAATTTATCAATTTGTATAGCGCTTTTTACAATGGTACATTGTCTCAAAGCAGCTTTTACAGAAATATCATTTTTACATTTACAAGCAACTTACTAATGAGACCACATTCCAATGGTACCAATGGTAGCAGAGCTGCCATGCAAGGTGCTAGCTTGCCATTGGGGGCAACTTAGGGTTCAGTGTCTTGCCCAAGGACACTTCGGCATGGGATCACCCGGGCCGGGATTCGAACCGCCAACCCCACGGTTGGTGGATTAGCGGACAACCCGCTCTACCGACTGAGCCACAGCTACCCCAACCATCCATTCACCCATCCATCCATCCTACCATCCACCCAACCATCCATCCTACCATCCATTCACCCATGCATCCAACCATCCACCCGTCCATTCACCCATGCATCCATACGTCCACCCAACCATCCATTCACCCATCCAGCCATCCAGCCATCTACCCTACCATCCTTCCAACTGTCCATTCACCCATCCACCCATCCATCCTACCATCCACCCAACCATCCATCCTACCATCCATTCACCCATGCATCGATCCTACCATCCATCCATCTATCATCCATCCACCCAACCATCCATCCTACCATGCATCCTTCCTACCACAGATCTATCCACCCAACCATCCATCATCCTACCATCCATCCTTCCACCCATCCTACCATCCAACCACCCACCCATCTTACCATTTTCGTTGGGACTCTGAGTCACCAGGGTGCCCCAAGAAAAAATTCTGATAACTCAATCTGAACCAGTCTGGCCATACTCCTCTGACCTCTCTCATCAACAAGGCATTTCTGCCAGAGAACTGCTGCTCACTTGATGTTTGTTGTTTATTGCACCATTCTGGGTAAACTCTAAACTCTTCTATGTGAAAATCCCAGTAGTTGAACAGTTTCTTAAATATACACACCAGCCCATAGTCTTAACAAATATACCACTGTCAAAGTTACAGAGATCACATTTTTTCATTATATTGCATTACGCTGCTGATACATGATTGGCTGATAGGATAATTGCACGAATTGTTGTTTTTGCAAGGATTGGTGTTTCTCACGTGTTGTATTTCCTCTAAGCCACCACCTCAGCTCCAGCCACTTGATAAGAGACAGCACCTCCAGTAGAACAACCATGAGCACACATCCATCAATCCTCCATACCACTTATCCTACACAGGGTCACAGGGGATCCTATTCCAGGGAAAACACACTCGGGGCACAAGGCAGGGGACATAACAGGGCACAACTGCACACCCATTCACACACTACAGACAATTTGGAACGTGTTTAGACTGGGGGAAGAAACCGGAGTACCCGGAGGAAACCCCCTAAACACACAGGGTGGAGACTGGATTCGAACCCCCAACCCCGGAATTGTGAGACAAACATGCTACACACTAAGCCACCTTGCCCTGCACATCATTTCATTTCTGTGGTTACTTTTAATACACAGTTCAGTTTGAGTTACAGGAATTTATAAATGTCATTCATTAAGTAAAATAAATGTCATGCATTAAGCAATCTGTAATTACTGGCAATTTGACAAGACGTGCTGTTTTAGGTAAACCAACAACTTCGACTTCACATCCCTGTCGTTGGCTATTATCCCATAACAGCATGCCCCCATCATGTTTTGTTCCTTATATAATTATACTGTCTTTGAAAATGTGCACTGTTAATTGGATAGCTGATGAAACTGTCGCTATTTCAGTAACCTCCTGTTTAACCTGCCTCACTTTATACATTAGATGCTGGTATAGTGGAATGGAGGTATATAACGTGTTCCCCATTTAAACGATGGGTTGTTGGCTAGTTGTGAAACCAATGCTCATCACCGACTCAGCCATGAGAATGACATAAGACTTGCGGTTTAAATTAGAGAGGAGGTTGAAGAACATGAAGAAATCTCCCGCAGCAATTTGATAAAAAAATCAAGTGGAGAAATCTGATCTTTGAAAAAGTCAAATCAGACTTTATGGTGCAGCGTGTGGTATCTGAGCAGTGAAAAGTCCTTTTGCCATGTCAAGACTTTTAAAAGGTCCCTCTTTATATTAGATTGTTCCTCCATTATACAAAGTACATCCGTTTATTTGAGATTTCAGACTGAGTCTTTGCAAATTTACCGTGGTTTTGGCAAATTTTGGCTTCGTTCATTTACATCTAAAAGCTGACTAATTGTCTTTCGAATCCATTAAGATGCGCTGTAATGGTTTGATGTTCAAACACCTGTATTCCCTAGCTGTGAGGATTCACCAGTAGACAGACCAGTAGATGAGGTTGAAAAAGATGTAGGCTCCAGGAAAGATCATGCGCGAGTACGTATCAATGGCATGAGTGTTCTGGATGATTCGGAAGCCACGGAGGCCTTTCTTCTTTGTGCCCGTGGACTCATTGTCGACGGCGAGGTGCACCACCATGCGCTCATGTTTATCGTTCAGCTCCTCGGGACCGTTTGGTGCTCGGCTGTAACCGGCCAGGCTGTTGCTATCTGCCTCGCTGTACGTCCCGTCCACCATCATGCTCTTGCCATGAGGCAGACCACACGTACAAGACAGAGACTGCTAATTCACAAACAACAAAAATAAGGAACTTAGTCAGTTTGATTTTAAGAGTCTTTTGTTCTGTTTGAATAGGTTTTTTTTTTATTCATATGTATGTATATATTAGTCATTTGTTAAAATAATTTTCTCTTTTACATGAAAAGACTTAAATAAAAGGTGAAATAAAAAGGTGACGTTCATTAAATGGAGACTAAAGAGTAAATGGAGACCTGATATCTGGCCTTTTCCCTGAATTTGCGTTCTTTTCCATCTTTTACAGTAGTCAGGTAGTTGACAGCTGCGTACTCGAGGACAGAGAGGAAGACAAAGACAAAGCTGACCCACAAGTAGATGTCGACGGCTTTGATGTAGGACACTCTGGGCATGGACGCATTTACACCTGTGATGATGGTGGACATGGTGAGCACCGTAGTGATGCCTGCGGAAATAAACAAACAAACAAAAGAAACCCCATAGTATTATTTTACAATAGTTATTATACCATAGCTCTGACAATAAGTCCAGCTATGGGTTTATCTTAATGTGCTCAATCTAACATACTAATGTTTCTATAGTAACATCTAATCCAGAGACTTTTAATCCTATAAATAATAAGTGGATTTCCCATATGGAAAAGGAGATGATTATTTAACATTTATGACATCACCGGTGTCTGCATTACTTTTAAATAGCAAGTTTTCCATCAGTAAAAACACAGGATATTGCGTTTTCTGGTTTCTTGGTAATATAACAAGCTGAAGATTTTTTTTTTGAAGACACAGAAAAAGAGAGGCTGGGAAAGGAGCAGCTGTTTATAGCTGCTGTAATGGAAGTCTAATATAAGTGATCACAAGAACTAACTGACGATATGCATTAATTAAAAAAAAAAAAAAAAGTAAGACTAAGCCAATGCTTCAGTGCTCACCAAAGTCCTACAGGCCACCCCAGAGATACAGGCACTTAGAACTAGTTGTTATGACCTTGTTGCAAACTCCAGTTCCAACATCAGCCCACAACCTTCTCAGGTCTGAACTAGGAATTTTATTCCGTTCTGGACCTAGGCACAATCTAAAAAGTAGACCCCCACTGCCCAGAACAAGGCGCTCTACTCAACGTGTCATTCGAAGAAAAAGGAAAAGATGATAGTTTTCGTCCTATTCTGCTTTTGAGAGGACTGACTTGGGTTCTAAAAGTCCTCCCTTTTAATATGTTGACGTTCTCAGACGTTGTTTTTAGAGTGGCTGGGCATTATGAGGGGCCATTTGTGTCCTTATGGTGTTATCTGAACCGCATGGCAACTATTCATTAATTGAACCAGCTATTCATCTGTTACAGTGCAAGGCATGATGCTCCCCTGTCTATACAAACATGCAAACTGTCATAATATGACTTTGTATGCACACAGGAGAATATCCAGGTATTAAATACCATCACTGGCAGTTATTCGCGGTTCACAGACCACAGCTGCATTCGGAACAAGTGTTCTGTGTGTTATTTATTGCAGCTGGTGTGGTGCAGAAGTAAGGCAATTTGTGAGATGAGACTTATTACATCAGCATTGGGTAATCTATTTGCTGGAGTGCTAGAGGGTGTGGAATTGTTTCTGACAAGCCTACGTACATAGAAGCGCTTGAGTGAAATACCTTCTACATACAGTATGTGGTTACAGCTTTAATAGAGTCAACGTTCTGTGTGGAGTTTCGAACCTTCCACCTCAGCGTCGGTACAGACGGGCTCCCGAGCGGCGCAACGGGGG
>JAFFST010052765.1:55686-66429 GCA_022414735.1 Noturus placidus
GGGGGGGGGGGGGGGGGGGGGGGGGCTTCCCCAGATGTCCCAAGGTTGAAGATAAATATATGATGACTGAATGATAGTTTGCATTGCGTCAAGTCGATTTTGCTATATTTTTACTGACACCTTAAACGTAACGGTAAGAAAGAACTTCCTCATTAGGAGAAAATCATTAGGCTCTTATACAAACTTAAAGACTTACACTTGGGCATTTATATCAGGAACGCCTTACCAATAAGAATAATTTGGTAGCAATAACGAAAGCATTTAGTAAACTGCACCAAATGATCCAAGTATCCCATACCTAAGGACACTCTGGCAGGGACAGCGCGGCGGTCGATCCAGAAGGACACCCAGGATAGCATGACCATCAGAGTAGCAGGAAAGTAGGTCTGCAGCAGGAAGAAGAAAATGTGACGTCTCAGGGTGAAGTTGATGTAAAGACGGTTGTACCAACCTGGAGAAGAATGATCAAACCAAACAGCAACATATCAGTATGTTTTATTTACATCGTGTTCACTGGGACTTACACTAGGACAGTTACGACTCCAAGATCAAAACCAAAGCTTTTTTAATATCTGTCCAGAGAAATAGTCTCCATCTCTAATAATAATGCGAACATTATATTTCCATCTTTTTATCCGTACGAACAAAATGATCTTGAACTCCCTAGCAGTGACAGAACAGCTTACCGTCAAGCAAATCAAACTTGACCTGAACTAGATTCTTCAATGTGGCGATTGATGCTGACAAATATGATTCTCCTAGAATAAATCAATCATTCACTGTTTTTGAAGTATAACATCAAAAGAAACTTGTTTGAGAATCGTTTTGAAGTGTGCTGACTAAGTAGCAAGGATGGATAAATCACTACCCTGTTGAAAGCAGATTGAGTGCCTGGACTATTATTTTTATGATGTAGTTTCCTGGACGATAAGTAGGTTCAACCACCAGAAAAAAAAAAAGAAATGAACTGACTTTGGGATAGAAAAGGTTTTTATTTGTTGCATTTAAACAATGTGTTTCAGGTGCAGCGACTCAGGCTGTTAACTATATAATCTACTAGATTAGATCTAGTGGTTTATCTTATTTATCTAGTGGTGGCTCAGTGGATAAGGGCTCTGGGTTAATGATCAGAAGGTCAGAAGTTCGAGTCCCAACTACCTCTGCTGGGCCCTTGGACAAGGCCCTTAACCCTCAATTGCTCAGTTGTATAAAAGAGAGAAATGTAAGTCGCTCTGGAAAAGGGTGTCTGCCAAATTTTATAAATGTAAATGTAATGTAAATCTAAATTTATCTAGATCAAGTCAACATGCAGAGATCGGTAGACATAAGGTTCAAAGCCATCTTTGTGCTAACCCAAGACACTATCACTTGGCGGTTCGGGGTTTATCCTCCATTGGCCGTTTTGCAGCAGCTGCCATAGTTACATTTCAAAACAGCGAAGAGGAAAATTCAGAGAAGAATAAGATCAAATAGATTAAAACACCGCACACTTTCAGATCATGTTCCTAAATCACAACCTCGACATATGTGCATGCCTCTACACAGTAAAATCAACAACTAGGGATTGTGCGGTATAGGAACTTGGGGCTGTCACAGAATTTCTCATGAACAAACGTGTCCACTGTGGACTCGGTGGACGTCCCTCCATCTTGGCTTTCATTATTTATCAGTGTTTTCACACAAGACAGTTGTGCCGAATGAAAATCTACCGGAAATAGTAGACCATCCCGTTACCTTTGGGATACTCATTTCAACATATGATTTGGGACAGATTAATTAATTCTAATCTGAGATACTATTTAGGACAGCTAGTAGGCGAATTGGGAAGCAGAAATGATGTTCGCCCTCACACTACATGACAAATATTGAATAATTATGGCTGAACTCATGACAGTGGGCTGTGAGCAGATTGGAGGACTTGAGTCTTAATTATTCTCTAAAACCACCCAGGCATAAACAGTACCTGTACTACTATAGAAGGCCAGTCTGGAGGTGGTGTGGAACTTCTGAATGAGGAACTGAGAGAGCGAAATCTTATCGTCTATGCTCAGGGATTCATCTCCACTCTTCCAGTAAAGCATGAGATCCTCATCTGTGTAGGCATCTGCACACAACAAACACAAGTCTACATTTAGTCAGTTTTATTAACATACGTACAGGATGTACAAGCATTCAAAAGTATTCTGGGCTCATTCAGATTTCATGAGAAAAGTATATGACAGTACTCGAATATGAAAGTATAAATTTATAACATACAACTTTCCAACTCCAGTGTGCAGGTTTGTGTGTCGAGAGGGAAGCGACTGAAGTCCATGTTACACGCTGCGGTTACGGTCACTCTGCATAATAAAATGATGACAAACAGGATACAAGTGAGCATATGAAGGGTAAGGGACTTGCTGAAGGAGCCTACAGTAGCATCTTGGACATGCTGGGATTTAAAACTCACAACCGTCTGATCATGGGCGGTTGTGGATCAGGTGGTAGAGCGGGTTGTCCACTAATCGTAGGATTGGCGATTTGATTTCCAGCCCACATGACTACACATACCAAAGTGATCTTGGGCGAGACACTGAAACCAAAGTTGCTCCCGATGGCAAGTTAGTGCCTTGCATGGCAGCTCTGCTATGATTGGTGCGAGTGTGTGAATGGGTGAATGAGGCACAGTGTAAAGCACTTTGGATAAGTGCAGACCATTTACCAGTAGCCCAATGCCTTCCAGGAGCTAACACTATGTCCTGATTTCCTTATTCTTGTTGTTTTCTACTATAGTTACAGTTTGAATGATTTTACTACTTCAGATATTTTACTCAACTTATGTTAGAGTGGGAAAATTGTCCAGGACTGTGGTTCTCCAGGACAGTAATGTTCCCTCTGACACTACATTGACCATGGAGATGATCTTAACATTGGTCATTCACTTTTTGAGAAGAACCATCAGAAGATTTCTTGGTTCGGCTGAACATTTCCTCACCTGAGGCTGTACAAAACGTGTCCATCAGGATAAACCCTGATCATGATGTTGTCCGTGGTGGTGTCATGGATGAAGGAGCGTTTGGAGTGGACGAAAAATACATCTGGAACCCAGATCTTTTTCACCAGACGCCCATCAAAAGTCATGCTCTTATTTGTGGTGCTGGGGAACGACAGGCGCTCGTCCTTCCAGTAATGCCTCAGGTAAAGGGTCATAGTGAAGTCCTGGGAGAGGAGTAATAGATTTTACTGATTGAGCATATCACAGCGAAAATGATGAGGTCAGACCACTACTGTTATTCTGCCATTTGATCACCATTTAGCTCTTTTCCCATTAGAATTTAGAGTTTGGCTGAGTAAAGTTCAGTCAAGTGAACGTCACTGAAGGAGAGAGCGCAGAAGAAAGACAGATCTCTTAAAATCCCTGAATAATCCACTAATCCATTCCAGAGTATGCACGGCCTAAAATTGTTCTCATTTTTTTTCCTCTGTTTCATGCATGATTCCCGTTAGTCCCTTCAACTGAAACCCTGGGTTAAACCAGGTCATACCCTCAAAACAAACAGGAATTTGACACTTTAATACCCGGCTGCCATTTCATTTCCACATAATGTCCACTGCATCAGAGGATCCTAACATCTCCCAACAATTTCCTTTTTATGTTACTGGGAACTTAATTAGTCAAGTGACACTGGCCAAAGCATGGGAATGTGGAACAACTTTAAATCATTTCTTCTGTGCATTGGATTTGGCATGCAACACAAAGCTACTGCATTCCTACAACTGTGTAACATTAGTATCTGTTGGCATCAGTGATGTAGATCTGAGATTAGAGACTCTCTGGCCATGGGCAGATGGGGGATTCTGGTTAATTCCTTCCTCCATCACTGGGCAAACCCTATATGCGATCTGCTTGGATGACTCATTCTTCTCTCTTTCCTCCTTACTCTATTACATAACAGCAAATCCCCATGACCACTAAAACAGTGACATCAATTCAGTAAAAACTAACCATGCGTATTCTGGATTCTATGTTTCATTAGAAAAAAAAAAAAAAGCTACCAGGAACAAATACAAATGTGCAGAACTGCTAAACTAGGTCAGGCTAGAGTACAATAGTGCTTGAAAGTTTGTGAACCCTTTTGAATCCTCTATACATCTGCATGAATGTGATCTAGAATATCATCAGATTTTCACACAAGTCCAATTAGGGAACCCAAATGAGGCAAATAGAACCCAAATGAGGCAAAAATATTAAAAATATGTGAACCTTTGCTTTCAGTATCTGGCGTGAAGTATACCAAAGAATTCTAAAGGAAAATGCCAGGACATCTGTTTGTGAACTGAATCTCAAGAGAAAATGGGTCATGCAGCAAGACATCATCCCTAAATACACAAGTCATTCTACCAAAGAATGGTTAAAGAAGAATAAAATTAGTGTTTTGTAATGTCCAAGTCAAAGTCCTGACCTTAATCTAATAGAAATTTTGTGGAAGAACCTGAAGCAAGTACGAAAACCCACCAACATCCCAAAGTTTAGCTGGAGTTATTGCTGCACAAGGGGGTCAGACCAGATACTGAAAAGCAAAGGTTCACATACTTTTGCCACTGACAGATACGTAATATTGGATCATTTTCCTCGATAAATATAGGACCAGGAATAAATTTTTTCTTAATTTGGATTCTCTTTATCGACTTTTAGAACTTATGTGAAACTCTAATGACGTTTTTGGTCATAGCAAAATCTCACAAAATCTGGAAAATTCTAAAGGGTTCACAAACTTTCAGGCACCACTGTATATAAACTGTCACGCAACTGCCCGTTTTATTGTGTTGCGCAGTAGTATGGCAGTAACTGAGATGTTTTCAAATGAATGTAGCTTTTCCAGTAACTAGTTTTCATCAAGTCGTGGTGTGGAGCGACAAAACATGCTAGCTACATTAGATATTTCCAGAAATGAACTGAACCAAGAATATTGGAAAGCGCCCTCCCAGTGCCGGTTATTTTTTTGGTGATTGTTGTTTTAGCGGTTCAAGAGTTTTGTAAGAGTAGCCCAACCCTGATTACACCAAGATAATGAAATCTTTTGCAGTCTAACTAATGGCACAGAGATTGCCTTAATGATTTTTTTGTTTGAGTGCTGTCATCTCACCATGTCCACTTCTGAGATGCTGTCCAAGCTCTCCACCTGCACATCAACACCCACAGGAACTGCTGGACCTGGAGACCAAAAGAAGCAACCATAGATGCAAGTTATTAAACACTGAATTCTCCAAACAACTGAGCAGTTGTTAAGGTTCCGTATGGCACCTTAAAGGGTTATTTTGTTCTTAAAGGAATTTCTATGTATAACCTCACAACAGAAGCTTTTCCTGTTCATAAAAAGTAGAACTACTAGAGAAAGCTAGAAATGTTCAAGAGACATTTTTCTAAATGTCCAGGGCTGAAAATATCTGATAACATAAACAAGCCTGAACAAGACTGGTGTTCACTTGAGGCTGCCACATGGGAAAACCACTGATCTTAAGTATGTTAGCACATTCGCCTCGCACCTCCGGGGTTGCGGGTTCGAATCCTGTAGTTTGTATGTTGTCCCAGTGCTTAACGGGGGTTTCCTCCTCAATCCAAAGACACATGTTGTAGGCGGATTGGAATTTCCAAATTGCTCATAATGTGTGCGCGATTATGCCCTGTGAGGGGTTGGCACCCAATCCAGGGTGTCCCAAATTCCCTGGTATAGTCTCCAGGCTTCCCCCAACACTGTAGGATAAACAGTATGAAAAACAGATGTATGGATGTCCTTGCAGAGATGGGACATACAGTAAATTGACCTAAATCCAACCATGGCACATGATGGACAAAGTATAATGACCACTGTTGTGGGGAAAATGCTGTAGGGAAACATGAAGGAACATATTCCAGAAGACTAATCTATTGCAATACTGATCCTCAGCTGCGGAAAATGGTTGGTTGAGGTTACTAAGGAACTAGTAGCTACTCTCTGTTTTTCATCACTACATTACAACCTGTTGTATTTCTTCCAATTGATTCAGGTTTAAATTTGTCCTTTTGACGAACATGTGAACTCAAACATATGCTAGCTTACATTGTAAGAGTACATGGGCTATTGACCTCTCATCCCTCATGATTTCTGAAACTATTATACAATGGGATGCAAAGCCTATCATTAGTCTCTCTGTTAACTAGAAGCAATACCATTAACTCTCTGGCCTGTTCAAGATATGTGCTTACGTGTCCCACACTGACACCATATGTCACCTGTCAGCTCTCCATGATCTGGCATGATTTGCTTGTCGGTCATGTTCTGAGATCATCTACTTGCCTCGCTCCTAATTGTCAAGGTGAGGATCTGGATGAATCACAGGTCACCTGCCACTAATGATGAGAACCTTGAACCAATTCACAGAGCCCATTCGTTCAGACTGTGTCTTTCAATGAAACAAATGTCCAATTCACTTTCTCCCATCAGCATACAAAATATCCAGATTATACCACGATAATAGATGTTTAATCATCTTCTGTATGCACAGTTCACTTGCAGAGAACTAAGTGATGGCATCTGACTCTGAGATCTTCAGGCGATCTTGTAAAGTTTTCTTTTTCTGCCTCTTGAGTCAGCTTTTAGAAATGGCTGACGACGATGCCGTTCAGAGTCGATTGAGTCATTTGTTCAATTCAAAAGGAATCAATTCAAAAGAACAATTCGTTCACGAGTAAGACATAGCTACCTGCCATCTGATAAGAGACATGAACTAACCATGTCTGGCTTGATCTTGAATCACTGCCTGAAGTGCAAATTCTGGATTAGAGTGGATTGGGTTTGATATTCATGAGAAGATTTATTTCCCTCCACAGTAATTACGCCGGAAATCCATCTGCTGTTTCTGTCGAACGGGGATGATTTCAGGGTTCACAAACTTTCAAGCACCACTGTAGATACTATAGGTTGTCTCAATATCATTTTTCCCAAGTTTGCATGGGCTAAATGAAACAAGGCAGTGGGCTGTGCTACAACAAGGCAGAGCACTCTGACAGACAGTAAAATTCAAGGTAGTGCATATAACCGCAGGATATTATTCCCTATTAAATCTATTCCTGCCAACCAGAGAGTTGAAATTTCAAGATTAAAATACCAGGACATTTGGGTTTATTGGTGTGCAGGAAGCAAAACTCTGAACAGGACGCTTTAAACACTTTCGGTAAAGTTATAGGCGTTAAGTGGCATAGAAAAAATCCATTACTTGGTTGTCTCAGCAGCAGAGTTTTAAGATGATAAATAGCGCTTTAAAATGAGGCTGCTTTTCAGATGCACTTAAAATTGCTGTCTTAAAACCACTACTCAAGAAGCACCATCTGGACCATTCTGTGATCAGTAAGTCAGACCAATATCCAATTTGGATGTACTTGGTGAAAGTCTGGGGGGGGGGGGGGGGGGGTGAGAACCCTGTTAACAAAGGCATATCAATAACCTCAGACAGAATACAAAGGACAACAAACGGTCAGTTCATGTCCTTTTGGACCTCAGTACTGCTGTTAAAACTGTAAGCCACATACTGTTAGACAGACTTGAAAACAGGATTCTGCTGCCCGATTTAAACATATTTAACAATATTCTGTTACCTTGCTGTGAACTTGTATCTGGAACATATCACCTTTGCTCTGGTGTACCTCATGGATGTATCCTTGGGCCCTTCTTGTTGTTCTTGTATATGCTAACGCTGTATCAGCTTCCAAAAACAGCTTTACATTGCTACTTATTCAGCTTGAGAACTAAGTGTTCTGTGGTTTGAGATCCGTCTAGACCTGTTTAAAACGTGAAATGTATTTGAATTTTTTGCGATTTACATTTATATTAACAATGCTTCAAGGTATTAGGACTGGTGTTTGGAAATGGAATTCAGGCTGAATATACAACAATGACCAAAATGAAAAATAATTGCTATTCTAACTTCTACGTAATCAACGATGGATCCATTAGGCATAGTGGTTATATTTTTCCACCCAGACTATGAGAAAATGTGTGGAACATTGAACTGCCTGTGTTTCTATGCATCTTAGGCCTGTCCTAGATACAACAGAGCTATTCTGTGGACAAGGACAAGCTGCATTTCCCATGGGTTTTCTAGTCCACACTGCGGTTCAGGCTCATTTAACAGCTACAGTATGAACATAGGTCAGCGGTCAAGTGATTGTCATGTGTTAATCCAGATGTTCATCAGAAACCTCGACCACTCTAATCTCCGTGAGTACGAGAGTATTGGTGGTGATGGAAAACAGAGCTGGGAAAACAGATGATGAGAGAACGACCTTCCTTTCGTATGCTGACTGTCAGGACGGTCAACACACCTACAGATATTTACTTAAGACAATAAAAGCACACAGTCATTTTACTGTTAAAATAAAATAAATAATAAAAAAAATAATAATGAAAAGTGTCAGCTTCAGTAAAAGAAAATGTATGCAAACACTTTGTCTAATTAAAATATAATTCATATAACTTTAAGGCCAGGCCCACTCAGGAAATTTTTTTTCTTCCAAATAGAAAATGTGCTAATATCACATCACATCACTCTGAAGAATAGTATTACAAATCTAAGTGTCTTAGTAACGTGTTTGGCCACTACAACCTGCCAGAACAGCTTCAATGCATTGATTCCACACATTTCTGGAATCTCTGGAAGGAGGAACATCCATCCATTTTCCATACCACAGGGTTGCGGTGTAGCCTGGAGCCTATCTCAGGGATCTCAGGGCACACGGCAGGGGACAGCCAGGACAGGGTGCCAATCCATCACAGGGAACAAACGCATGCATGGTCTCACACTGCAATCAATTTAGAGATGCCAATCAGCCTACAAAACATGTCTTTTGTCCAGGGGGAGAAAACCGGAGTACCTTGAGCAAACCACCAACCCCAGAGGTGTGAGGCAAATGTGCTAACCATTAAGCCACTGTGCCCCAGGCAGAACATCATTCTTCCAGAAGAAGATGTTTTGATGATGATGCAGAGTCTAAGTGGCACTCCAAAATCTCCCCTCACATAGCGGTTCAATAGGGTTCTGTACTAGTGAGTGTAAAGAACAAAGCATATGAATTACAGTACATCTCATCAATACAATTCAGCAAGCATCATGATCCATCAATGGGGTGGAAGAAACCACCCCCAACAGCATAGCCAATGTTTCATCAAAGATGAAAGGTGTTGAGTCAGATTAGCAGTGATGCTTCAGTCTAAGAGGATAAGTGAACCAAAACCCTGCCAGCGAAAAATAAATGTCCTCTACAGCATCATCGAACCACAGGTTTTCCTATAATTTGTCTGCACATGACTGCTCCAGGTACTCTGCTCTCCTCCCCAGGTCCAAAGACGAGCCTGTTAGGCTGATTGGCATGTCCAAAGTGTTCGTAGTGTATGAATGGGTGTGTGAATGTGTATGTTATTGTGCTCTGCAATGGATTGGTACCCTTTGCAGGGTGTACCCCGCCTTGTGCTCGATGCTTCCTGGGATAGGCTCCAGGGTTCCTTGTGACTCTGAAGGATAAGCGGTGTAGAAAACGGATGGATGGATGGATGGATGACTAGTTGCATAAATGTCATAGTACCTCACTATAGCTCAGAAATCCATCATGGGTTTCCACCTGGATGCCTGAGTGATGTTGACTATGCTAGAAGGTATCCATATGATTCTCGCTGGCCATAAAGAGGAGTGAAATAGAACCAGATTTTCTATCCTTGTCCAATTGAAACAGTTTGTTAAACAGTTTTATGATGGTCTGCAATCACATGAAGTGGACCAAGTGCTTGTTAGACATTTGTCTTTTCAGCTGGCGTTTGAACAGACCGTGCTAGCCAGGCTTGTGCGATGTGGACTTTTTAAATATGATTCAAACAAAAAAGTGTGTGAATATTTCATTCTCCTCACTGTATTCCAAAATGTAGAATCTGACGCCAGCAGGGGATTCTAAATACACTGACAATGCTTGTGGGCAGTACGGAATACTGTTTAAACGCCATGCTGCGAGCTTAAGCGACTCCTACTCTACTCTTTTTTTTTTTCTTTAAAAAGCCTTAGGTATCTATTACATGCAATAGCTGCAGAGTGCTTCCTCCCTTTTGATCAACCACACTTAGTCTGTATTCAGAATAAGGTTACTCATATACAGTATAGCAGTGAGTCCCACATAATCCTGGAGTATGTGATAACATACAGATGCGGTGATTAGTGTACATACTCCTTGCAAAATAAGGGGTTATAAGGGGAATAAGTTATTTCACATAACAGATGAATACATAGTCCACAAGACACTGATGCTCAAGAAGGCAACACTATACGATACGATACATTAAGAACCGGGGAGGGGGAGGGGGGTGGGGTAAACTTTTGATCAGGGTGACCGGTGTAAACCGTGAGGGATTTTTAGAATCCGGAAGACATTTTTAGAATCCATACAGAAATATATTTACTTGCTTTTCCCCTGTGGAATGGGATTAAAGCCAAGTGTCTTCCTGTTTCATGTGACAATCATTTGAGTAAAGCTGAACTAGATGTTTTCGCCCTATTGAATATAATTACACCTTATCTGTGCAGAGGGTTTTTTATTTGCTCAGCCTCATTGCACATATAGTACGCGAGAAAAACTTTCGAAAGGACACATTTGTTGTTGTCTCCTTGTCTCTTTTTTTTTTATGTTAACAATTTTTATTGATTCTCATACACTTTTCAGAGTACAACAAGATATATCAATAC
>JAFFST010052765.1:66989-87028 GCA_022414735.1 Noturus placidus
CTTAAACATAAAAACACCCAAAGTCTCCATAACCCAAAGGAGACAGCAGTGTATCCCTCTACAGATAAAGCTGTCCACACTGAGACAACCACTCGGAAAGATCGCTGAACTAACCAACCCTTACCAAAACTAAACATTTCAGTCTCCTTGTCTCTTATGTATGTCTGCGTCTATTTGTGTTTATTTGCACTTACCTACTGGAATTTACCACCTACACATAAATCATTCACAACTCTGCAGCTAGCACATCAGCGCTATGCTCTTCAGTGTGGTTTAATTTGAACCAAACCTGCTCTTTGTGATAATCATATGCCAAAAATGCTTAGGGACAATAGCGATTTCACTCCAAAGGAATTTAGGAGGCTTCTAGTGTTTTCTCTTCCTCATGGCAAGGAACCCTTGCCGAGAGGAGATCAGCTTCCTCTGCTAGCTCCGAGTTTCTCTGCACGTCTTTATTATAAAGACAGGAAAAGAGCCGAGCATGAAAGTCATATCCAAAGCAGAGCACACACTTTCAAAAGTCATTCTGTCACCAAGAGGTTGTCTTTGATTTATTTTTTTTAATAATGTTAGAAGAAAAAGAGACAGTCAAGAGCCACACACTCTGCTATCTGCATATGGATGACAAATACTAGGAGAGAGAGAGAGAGAGAGAGAGAGAGAGAGAGGATCTGAATGCATCAGATCCTTAATTCCACAATGTATTCGTTACTGATGGTAAACATTTGCCTGTCTTCCCAGAAGATAATGATAAGGAGTCTTTGTTGATCACATATACATATGCGCAGTGAAATTCTTTTCTTCACATACCCCAACATGCCAGGAAGCTGGGGTCAATGCACAGGGTTAGCCATGATACAGCACCCTTGGAGCAGAGTTAAGCTGTACATTCATTGGCGTAACCATGCATTATGTGGGGGGTAGTTGTGTCCCCCCCAGTGTTGAGGAAATACCAATCTGTCCCCCCTCCAATATACAGTAGAAAATATTTTCTATATGTCCCTATTTAATGAACCCTGCCAACGGATCTGTATTTTCTTCATCTATTCTATTTATTTATGTCTATTCCTTTTTAATATATTTAGTATAATAGATGTGTCTCCACCTCCAATTGTACACTTGGTTGCGCCCGTACTCAACACAAGTTTGTTGATATATTTTATCCGCTCAGTCTGTAAGAAATGGAGACAGCAGCCAAGTGTAGAAAAAAAAACATACGAGCTTTTATTCAGACAGGAAGTAACTAGAACCCCAAATAGTAGGTGACCTTAGCTTAGTATAGAAGGCATCATAGCATGGCTTTGTTTGTTCTTACGAACGTCAATTAACTGTTGATATTTGCACACCAACGAAGAAGGCTAGGCGAACGTCAGTTCCAGTTTTTTAACCGTTAATGTTACATTCACTTGCATATCCTCCCACCGAGTTCGTTGGACACCACAATGTCCATACCATGGTTATGCCCGTGTGTACATTTATTCAGTGTATGCACAGCTCCATACAAATGTGTTACGTACTGACTTCACTAGTCACACTGAATTGCACATTAAATTCTTACAAGCCAGTGTGCACACAACTACTGCACTCTACACTATACTTATCCATCTAGCTGCCTACATATTACTACTATGAATATACACGGATCAGCCATAACATTAAAACCACCTGCCTAATATTGTGCCACTAAAACAGCTCTGACATGTAAAGGCATGGACTCCACAAGACCTCTGAAAGTGTGCTGTGGTATCTGGTGCCAAGTCCAACTCACACACGGCTGGTGATCACTAATTACAGCGGCGGCTCTATACCATCCAGGAGACAGCAGCAGAATGTAAAGGGGCACGCCGGGAGCAGCAAGGTTTCCATCTAACAAATTTCTAACTGTGTGGCTTTTTGGACTTTTTCCAGAATACCCGACCCAGTCATCTAGCCATCGCAATTTGGCCCCGATCAAAGTTGCCCAGATCCTTACACTTGCCCATTTTTCCTGCTTCCAACACATCAACTTCGAGAACTGACTTTACACTTGCTGCCTATTATATTCCACCCCATACAAGGTGCCATTATAAAGAGATAATCAATGTTACTCATGTCACCTGTTTTAATGTTATGGGTGATAGGTGTATATTCTACTATACTACTGTGTAGTATCTTCAAGCAATGTGGTGGTAGCATTGTCGCCTCATAGTGCCAAGGTCACTGTCTCAATCCTAAGCTCAGGCTACTGTCTGTAAGGAGTGTGTTTCCTTCCACCTCCCAAAAAACATGACAGTGGGTGGATTAGCCGTGCTAAATTGGCCCTCGTTATGAATGTGTGTGCATGGTGCCCTGCAATGCATTGGCCTCCCTTCATGGGTGTATTCCCACCTCGCACTCTTACTGAAGAAGAGTGAAGGAATGAATGCTATCTTATGACTACTCAGTGCTATATACCAGAATTATACACTGGAACAATAACTCCAACATCATACTTGTACAGTTTAATGTACAAGTTATTGTATATAACATATGCAACACAAAATATCTAAAATATTTTTCTTTTTAATTGCCTCTATGTAAAAACTGTATGAGCAATGAATAGAAATCTCGAGAGTCTGATTAATGTGATTAAATTGCTAATAGAGTCAGTTTAGTTCCTATTATGTG
The DNA here is from genome assembly GCA_022414735.1 of Noturus placidus. Lineage (NCBI taxonomy): Eukaryota > Metazoa > Chordata > Actinopteri > Siluriformes > Ictaluridae > Noturus > Noturus placidus. Next base: position 69,636 of record JAFFST010052765.1, read on the forward strand.
ACAGATTTTGCAAATAAAAATGCCCTTTCTGATACTCTCGCAAGTCACAGAAAGCTGTAGCAGGTGCATTCGATTTGTATCATAATGTCCTGTATTTAAGTACTAAAATGTTCCAACATGATTAATGTTTCCACTGGCTACACTAATGTGAACATTCTGAAGAGGCTCAATGCTATAATGTGTGTGTTTGGGGGGTGGGGGGCGGGGGGGTGATCACAAAAATGTGCAGTGATGGAGAAATTTGAACAAAATACACAGACCTCATCATTTATGCTTCCATCACCTTGTACAGCATTTTCTCTTTATTTATTTATCAGCTTTATACCCAGTAAAGCATTTCTACCTCGTCAAATTGATTCTACTTTATCAAAGTCTTTCAACCTCAAAGAGTTTCTACCTTAAGAATGTGTTTCTACCTCAAAGAGTTTCTACATCATCAAAGTTTTTCAACCTCATCAAAGAGATTCTACCTCAGGAATGAGTTTCTACCTCATCAAAGAGTTTCTACCTCATCAAAGTGTTTCTACCTCATCAAAGTGTTTCTACCTCATCAAAGAGTTTCTACCTCAGGAATGTGTTTCTACCTCAGGAAGGAGTTTCTACCTCAGGAAGGAGTTTCTACCCCAGGGAAGGAGTTTCTACCCCAGGAAGGAGTTTCTACCCCAGGAATGTGTTTCTACCTCATCAAAGAGATTCTATCTCAGGAATGTGTTTCTACCTCATCAAAGAGTTTCTACAATCATCCGAGTTTTTCTACCTCATCAAAGAGTTTCTACCGCAGGAATGAGTTTCTACCTCAAAGAGATTCTACCTCAGGAATGAGTTTCTATCTCAAAGAGATTCTACCTCAGGAATGAGTTTCTACCTCAGGAATGTGTTTCTACCTCATCAAAGAGATTCTACCTCAGGAATGTGTTTCTACCTCATCAAAGAGTTTCTACCTCAGAAATGTGTTTCTACCTCATCAAAGAGTTTCTACCTCAGGAATGTGTTTCTACCTCATCAAAGAGTTTCTACCTCAGGAATGTGTTTCTACCTCATCAAAGAGTTTCTACCTCATCAAAGAGTTTCTACCTCATCAAAGAGTTTCTCCCGCAGGAATGAGTTTCTACTTCAGGAATGAGTTTCTACCTCAGGAATGAGTTTCTACCTCAAAGAGATTCTACTGCAGGAATTAGTTTCTACCGCATGAATGAGTTTCTACCTCAGGAATGTGTTTCTACCTCAGGAATGAGTTTCTACTGCAGGAATGAGTTTCTACCTCAAAGAGATTCTACTGCGGGAATGTTTTTCTGCCTCCAGAATGAGTTTCTACCTCATCAAAGAGATTATACCACAGGAATGAGTTTCCACCGCATGAATGAGTTTCTACCTCAGGAATGAGTTTCTACCTTATCAAAGAGATTCTACTGCAGGAATGTTTTTCTGCCTCCAGAATGAGTTTCTACCTCAAATAGATTCTACCTCAGGAATGAGTTTCTACCTCATCAAAGAGATTCTACTGCAGGAATGTTTTTCTACCTCAGGAATGAGTTTCTACCTCAAAGAGATTCTACCTCAGGGATGAGGTTTCTACCTCAGGGATGAGGTTTCTACCTCAGGGATGAGGTTTCTACCTCGGGAATGTGATTTCTACCTCAAAGAGATTCTACTGCAGGAATGTTTTTCTGCCTCGGAATTGAGTTTCTATCTCAGGAATGAGTTTCTATCTCAGGAATGAGTTTCTATCTCATCAAAGAGTTTCTACCGCAGGAATGAGTTTCTACCGCAGGAATGAGTTTCTACCTCATCAAAGAGATTCTGCTGCAGGAATGTTTTTCTGCCTCCAGAATGAGTTTCTACCTCAAATAGATTCTACCCCAGGAATGAGTTTCTACCTCAGGAATGAGTTTCTACCTCATCAAAGATATTCTACTGCAGGAATGTTTTCTGCCTCCAGAATGAGTTTCTACCTCAAATAGATTCTATCCCAGGAATGAGTTTTACCTCAGGAAAAGGTTTTTTTTACCTCAGGAAAGGGTTTTTACCTCAGGAATGAGTTTCTACCTCAAAGATATTCTACTGCAGGAATGTTTTCTGGCTCCAGAATGAGTTTCTACCTCAAATAGATTCTATCCCAGGAATGAGTTTCTACCTCAGGAATGAGTTTCTACCTCAGGAATGTGGTTTCTACCTCAGGAATGTGGTTTCTACCTCAAAAGAGATTCTACCTCAGGAATGCGTTTCTACCTCAAAGAGTTTCTACCTCAGGAATGTGTTTCTACCTCAGGAACGAGTTTCTACCTCAGGAACGAGTTTCTACCTCAGGAATGTGGTTTCTACCTCAGGAATGTGGTTTCTACCTCAAAGAGATTCTACCGCAGGAATGTTTTTCTGCCTCCGAAATGAGTTTTTACCTCAGGAATGAAGTTCAACCTCAGGAATGAGTTTCTATCTCAGGAATGAGTTTCTACCGCAGGAATGAGTTTCTACCTCAGGAATGAGTTTCTACCTCATCAAAGAGATTCTGCTGCAGGAATGTTTTTCTGCCTCCAGAATGAGTTTCTACCTCAAATAGATTCTACCCGAGGAATGAGTTTCTATCTCAGGAATGACTTTCTATCTCAGGAATGAGTTTCTACCTTAGGAATGTGGTTTCTACCTCAGGAATGTGGTTTCTACCTCAAAGAGATTCTACCTCAGGAATGAGTTTCTACCTCAGGAATGTGTTTCTACCTCCGGAATGAGTTTCTACCTCAAAGAGTTTCTACCTCAGGGATGAGTTTCTACCTCAGGGATGAGTTTCTACCTCAGGGATGAGTTTCTACCTCAGGGATGAGTTTCTACCTCCGGGATGAGTTTCTACCTCAAAGAGATTCTACCTCAGGAATGAGTTTCTACCTCAGGGATGAGTTTCTACCTCAGGGATGAGTTTCTACCTCAGGGATGTGGTTTCTACCTCAGGGATGTGGTTTCTACCTCAGGAATGTGGTTTCTACCTCAAAGAGATTCTACCTCCGGAATGTGTTTCTACCTCCGGAATGAGTTTCTACCTCAAAGAGATTCTGCCTCCGAAATGAGTTTCAACCTCAGGAATGAGTTTCAACCTCAGGAATGAGTTTCAACCTCAGGAATGAGTTTCAACCTCAGGAATGAGTTTCTACCTTATTAAAGCATTTCTAGCTAATCAAAGAGTTTCTATCTTAACATTTTTATACCTCATCAAAGTGTTTCTACATCATCAAAGAGGTTCTAGCCATGGAATGTGTTTTGGCCTTATTAAAACATTTCATCCTCAAAGAACTTCTACCTCAGGAAAGGGTTTTTACCCTCAGGAAAAGGTTTTTTACCCTCAGGAAAGGGTTTTTACCCTCAGGAAAAGGGGTTTTTTTTACCCTCAGGAAAAGGGGTTTTTTTTACCCTCAGGAAAAGGGGTTTTTTTTACCCTCAGGAAAGGGTTTTTTTTTACCCTCAGGAAAAGGATTTTTACCTCAGGAAAGGGTTTTTTTTACCCTCAGGAAAAAGATTTTTACCTCAGGAAAAGGTTTTTTTACCCTCAGGAAAGGGTTTTTACCCTCAGGAAAAGGGTTTTTACCTCAGGAAAAGGGTTTTTACCTCAGGAAAGGGGTTTTTTTTATCCCAGGAAAGGGTTTTTACCCTCAGGAAAGGGGATTTTTTTTACTTCAGGAAAAGGTTTTTACCCTCAGGAAAGGGTTTTTACCTCAGGAAAAGGGTTTTTTATCTCAGGAAAGGGTTTTTACCCTCAGGAAAGGTTTTTTTTTTACCTCAGGAAAGGGTTTTTTTTAACCCCAGGAAAAGGTTTTTTAACTCAGGAAAAGGTTTTTTAACTCAGGAAAAGGTTTTTTTTTTACCTCAGGAAAAGGTTGTTTTTTTTACCTCAGGAAAAGGTTTTTTTTTTACCTCAGGAAAAGGTTTTTTTACCTCAGGAAAAGGTTTTTTTTTACCTCAGGAAAGGGTTTTTACCCTCAGGAAAGGGTTTTTTTTACTTCAGGAAAAGGTTTTTACCCTCAGGAAAGGGTTTTTACCCTCAGGAAAGGGTTTCTACCTCAGGAAAAGAGTTTTTTAATCCCAGGAAAGGGTTTTTACCCTCAGGAAAGGGGTTTTTTTTACCTCAGGAAAGGGTTTTTTTTTACCTCAGGAAAGGGTTTTTTTTAACCCCAGGAAAAGGATTTTTCCCTCAGGAAAATGATTTTTAACTCAGGAAAAGGTTTTTTTTTACCTCAGGAAAAGGTTTTTTTTTACCTCAGGAAAAGGTTTTTTTACCTCAGGAAAAGGTTGGTTTTTTTACCTCAGGAAAAGGTTTTTTTTACCTCAGGAAAAGGTTTTTTTTACCTCAGGAAAAGGTTTTTTTTTTTACCTCAGGAAAAGGGTTTTTTATCCCAGGAAAGGGTTTTTACCCTCAGGAAAGGGTTTTTACCTTATTAAAACATTTCTACCTCATCAAAGAGCTTCTACATCATCAAAGCTTTTCTACCTCATCAAAGCATTTCCATCCATCACAGACTTTCTCATCAAAAGCACTTCTACCTCAGGAATGTGTTTCTGCACTATTAAAGCATTTCTACCTCATCAAAGCAACTGTACCTCATCAAAACATTTATACCTCAGGAATGTAGTTCTGCCTGTTTATTAAAGCATTTCTACCTGGGTTGTTGAATATAGGCAACATTTCCCCAATTTTCAAGTGTACTGCTGGCACATGATTGGCTGATTTGTTAATTGCATGAATGTGCAAACTGCACAGGTGCTCCAAAAGAAAGTGGATAGTGAGTTTATAGCTACTAACTAAATCTTTTCTGTAAGGAATGAAGGTGCATTGCCAGCACCACTTCTATTTTATTCCATTATATTTTATCACCAGTCTTATTCACGAACAGCCAGGGTAGCTACTGTACATTTGCATTTTATTCAAATGAAGTAGAATCATGATGAATTTAAAATAATACAAATCTATTTTTTTTTTTAAATAACTGAGCATTAATTTTATCCACTAATTACCACAATCCTAGTGGACACTATTACTGAATAATAAACTTAACAAGTTTCCACCCTACCTGCAAATGCTGGCCTCATGGTGAAATCGTGATCTTCCACCCGCAGCAAATGGTTTGTTTTCACTTTTCTTGTCTTGGTTCCATCAACCACCTTTTTGGACAGCGTGCTATAAGACATTATCTGCCGTTAATTATGTCAACACACTGAGATTAATGGCAGTGTTTTACTCACCCTAGAATAAACGATACACAAGTAACAATTGTGAGTTAACAGTTAACTGAAACTGCCAACCCAGGAGTTGTTTGAATGGTTATGGTTGTACCCTTTGTATGGGTGTATATCTTTAAGGGTGCTAGATTAGATTAGTTTAAATGCAAAACCTTTATAATATGGAAAGTATTAATATGCCTTTTTATATTTATATTTAATTGCTCAGAGAACTGAAGTGCTCTCACACACACACACACACACAACAGCCTCTCTATACATTCAATTCACTGCTCCACACTCATGAATCCCTCTGTGTGCTTGTTTTTAATATACAGGGTCCTCCACTAATATTGGCACCCTCTGTAAATATGAGCAAAAGGAGGCTGTGAAAAATCGTCCTTATTGTTTAACCTGTTGATCTTTTGTTCATAGAAATCACAAAAAATGCTCTGCTTTCATGGATATCAAATAATTGCAAACAAGACAGGTTTATATGAAAAACTCTTTTGTTAAATATGGGTGTGCAACAATTATTGGCACCCTTGTAGTCAATACTTTGTGCCTTACTCCCTTTGCCAAGATAACAGCTCGGAGTCTTCTCCTATAAATCCTGATGAGGTTGGAGAATGCATGGTAAGGGATCTGAGATCGTTACAGAATCTCTCCAGATCCTTCACATTTCGAGATCCACGGTTGTGGACTCTCCTCTGCAATTCTCTCCAATGGTTTTCTATGGGGTTCAGGTCAGGGGACTGGGATGGTCATGGCAGGATTTTGTGTTGATTTTGATGTACGTTTTGGATCATTGTCCTGCTGGAAGATCCAACCACACCCATTTGAATCTTTCTGGCAGAGTCAGTCAGGTTTTCATTTAATATCTGTTGATATTTGATCTAGTCCATGATGCCATGTGTCCTAACAAAATGTCCAGATCCTCTGGCAGAAAAACAGCCCCAAAACATTAAAGATCCACCGACATATTTATCCGTGAGCATGAGGTACTTTTCCATATGGCTACCTCTCTGTGTGCACCAAAACCACCTCTGTGTTTATTACCAAAAAGCTCCATTCTGGTTTCATCTGACCACAGAACCCGATCCCATTTGAAGGTCCAGTAGTGTCTGGCATACTGAAGACACTCAAGTTTGTTTTTGGATGAGAGTAGAGGCTTTTTTTCTGAAACCCTTCCAAACACCTTGTGGTGATGTAGGTGACTGCAGATTGTAGTTTTGGAGACTTTCTGACCCCAAGACACAACTAACTTCTGCAATTCTCCAGCTGTGATCCTTGGAGTTTTTTTTATCCACTCGAACCGTCCTCTTCACAGTGCGTTGAGACGATATAGACACACGTCCAATTCCAGGTCAATTTATAACATTTCCAGTTGACTGGAACTTCTTGATTATTGCCCTGATGGTGGAAATGGGCATTTTCAATGCTTGTGCTATTTTCTTATAGCCACGTCCCATTTTGTAAAGCTCAACAACCTTTTTCTGCACATCACAGCTGTATTCATTGGTCTTACCCATTGTTATGAATGACTAAGGGAATTTGGCCTGTGTGTTACCTGATATTTATACCCCTGTGAAACAGGGAGTCATGGTTGAACAATTTCCTGTTCCTAGTCACCCAGGTGTACATAACAAATGTAAATAACAATGGAAAAACATTTTTCTCATATGAAATCATAGAGGTGTCAATCATTTTTGCACATCTATATTCAACAGAGATTTTTTAATATATAAACCTGTGTTGTTTAACCCCTATGGCTATGTAGATTACTGCTGATGATGATGTACTTGGGTCACTCTTTGTGATTGAAGAAATTAATGCAAAATCATTGAAACTCTGCAATATTCGGAGGAGCTTGCAATTATTCAAATTTACCGCAGATTTGGGCCAAGACACGTCATGTGACGTCATCACAACATGCATTCAGCCAAAGCCCTCTTTGATTCACGTGCATCGAACATGAGTACAGATAAAAGGTCTCGTTTACCAACACATCGATTTAGTAAAACAATTTAGTGCGATTGAAAATTGACCAATTCAAGTAGTTTTCTACAACAAAAAAAGCACTAAAAAAAAAAAAAAAAATCTCAGCAAATTGCATCATAAATTTTTAAGAGCTGCAGCAAAGTCAAGCATTTTTGGCAGCAACAAGCACAAAAATCTCTGCGAACTCCTTCCTGGACTGATTATTAGGTTATAATAATGGAGGAATGGATAATAATAATAATAATAATAATAATAATAATAATAATAATACGAAGCTTTATCAACAACAGCATGATCCTGATCTCCATGGTCCCTTCAGCAAGTGGTGTTTGGTTTATTTCTCTGTGCTCATCAGAATAATAAACATACTAGTTATTATGAGGGATATGTACAATTTTGTATAATCCCTCATACCATGTGAAATATTGCGATATTACATGATATGGTTTGTAAACAAATACCAAACAGATATCCATCCATCCATCCATCCATCTTCTACCGCTTACTCCTTTTCAGGGTCACAGAGAACCTGGAGCCTATCCCCTAACAGATATGTGTGACAATATTGGATGGTTTCACATGTAAAAACATGTGTTTTTTTTTCTCTGCAGGAGCTGAGTGTTCTATAAATACTGAAATAGCAATACATTTCCAGATCATAAAAGTTTCCTCCATCAGAACAGGATAAACTGTGTTTAATGTACTTCTACTACTACTACTACTACTAATAATAATAATAATAATAACAGTAATCAAACAGTACATACGGTCCGTGTTTATGAGTTTCCAGGTTTGCAGACCACCTGCGTTTCCTGATCTTCTGCTTCCCACACTCGACAACCAGAATCAGACAGAAAATGAGAAACAGCAGGTTGGTAATGTAAGGCATGATGCGGGTTAGATGAGGAATCCGCCTCTGTGTGTGAACTCTCCGTCCTCAGCATGGTAATGTTCCCATTCCGCACTCTGTACTAACGTGCGTCTCTCTCTGTCCATAAGAGGCAGTGTTCACTTGTGTGTGTGTGCGCGCACCAGTGAGTTTCTTCCCGCTGTTTCTGGTCCTACGCTCTGATTGGCTCCCTGCACCGCTGAACCGTACAGAGAGGGAGAGAGGGATGGAGAGAGAGAGACAGAGAGGTTCAAGCTCCTCGGTTCCTCAGTGACGTGCGTGCAGAGGACACAGCGTGCACCATTTTACCACACAAAAGCCAAAATAACACTATCCCCCCCCACCCCCAACCGGTGTTTGATTGACAACACCAAGGACTGGAGCTTGGACTTGCTATACACAACAGCAACTCCCTCACTTTGTCCCAATTATAGTCAGACTGTTGCTGCCAGCCATCTTTATATGCAACCATTCATCTATCTATTATCCGACACAGGGTCACGGGGAGCCTAGAACCTATCCCAGGGAACTCGGGGACACAAGGCCCTCACATCTGGACAGGGTGTGAACCCAGCACAAGGCACAATCGCACCCCATTCATGCACTACGAACACTAGATACTGATCATCCTACAACTCATGTCTTTGATATGAAGGAGGAAACGGGAGTACCTGGAGGAAACCCCCGAGGTACAGGGAGAACATGCAAGCTCCGTGCTTACAGGGTGGAGGCAGGACTTGAGCCCCCAACCCTGGAAGTGTGAAGCAAACACGCGAATATCCTGCCCTGACTTCCTGATTCAGTGGAAATTACATCAACACATCGAATAACTTTAAGTAGAACATTTAAAAGCATCAGTGTCATTTATGCGTTGTATTACTCAACTCGGAGAACATTTCGCGGTCTTCAAAACAGGCTGAATTTAAGGAAACTATCCGATATTAGTCATCACTTTTGCATACAATTGCACACACTCAAGAGCACGAGCAGGATACAAAAGTTTTTCGCCCCCAAATCCCAGAGAACTCGGGGCATGAGGCAAGGGACAATTGCCTAAAACACATATTTTCAGACTGGGGAGAGAAACCAGAGTACCTGGAGGAAACCCCAAAGCATGCAGGGTGGAGATGGGACTCGAACCCCCAACCCTGGAGGTGAGAGTCAAACATGCTCACCACTAAGACGCACTACCCAGCTTGATAAATGAGGCCCATTATACATGGTGAGGATAATTCGAAAGTTATTGTTCTCTGACCAATTAGATTCGAGAATTCCACAGTGCCGTGGGATAAAAAAGAATTACACCCATTTAGATGCAGCAAAGAAGTTCTAATCTTGCGATAGTGTTTTACGAAAATATCAAGGTTCAAAATTAGCATCTCACCCACTGTTAGTATTGATTTATTTTTTAGCAGAACGCAGTCAGACTTTCTGAATTACGAGTTAATCAGGAAGTGATTAGTTTACTCTCCTCTAAATGAGCACCGGTATGTATCGAGGCAGAACAGGCCGCCGCCGCCTTCTTCTCCTTCTTGTTCTTCAGTGCACACTACGCAGAATTCCATGGGGAAATTTGATTGATCTCAAGAAATCACTGAAGCTTGCAAAATTGTAGATTCTTCTTGGAGCAACTTGGGGAAAAAATGCTTTTCAGAACATCGCCCAATATCATTCAGCATGAAAAAAAAAAAGACACAATTACTTTCCCCATGGTATAAACTAGCTTAAAGCTTTTAAAAGCACTATTACACTATTATTATAATCACCATTAAAAGCACTACGCATAAACTGACAGGCTGGAAAGATTTACGCAGTCGGTCAGAACCCTCACTAAGGGGCACTTCAGCAACCGTGTGTGTTTGCGTAGGTCGTCGTGTAAGAGCATCGACTACTGCATGAGCTTGTCGAAATCTGATACACTTTAATGAACTTCGCTGTAACTTTTGGTGAACGTTCGATGGGGTGCAATTCAATGACAAAAGCACATGCATCAGGCGCTTTGTGAGGCTCAGAAAGTCCTTGAACATGATTACAGGGACATGACAACATTAACGTTTCTAAACCGGATTTATAGCTTTAAAAAAATAAATAAATCCCTATCTATAGGAATACAATATTGCTGTCTTCCTTTTGTTTCAAGGTTTCGTCGTCCTCGAAGGTCTGCTGATCGTGTGCGTGCCCTGTAACAGAGGGTACGTACAGCACTCTCAGCTTGGCAACCAATGACGGAAAGATTTGGCTGGAAAACACAATACCCAGTTTCTCTCATATCTATTATCATTATATTAATTAGTAGAACGTGACTGGCTTGCATTAGAAAAAACACAACACCCTCCTCCCCCTCCCCATATATATATATATATATATATATATATATATATATATATATATATATATATATAGTGTAGCAGCCCCATAGTTGCAAAAATATTGGAGATGTCAATCAAAAATGCGCCCAAAAACGCTTGGGTTTACTTAATTTCAGAAAATGACTTTAAAATCAGCAAAATTGTTTGTTGGTTAACGAGAACTTTTAGCTAAACTCGTGATGACGTCACATATTTCGAAATATTGCAAGCTCCTCCTCTGAAACTTGCTTCCGTGTTCATTTCCGATCTCGCAAAATCCTGCAGGGATTGAATAATTTGCGCATTTTTTTTTTTATACGCTCCAATATTAACTGGCATCACCTGGAAGCCCCGCCCCTTCTCACATGATTGAGAATGTTTGAGTACATGGATGTGAAATAGAATCATTAATGCATGTTTGACCTAGCCAGCATTCGATAAGTATATAGCTACCATCACTTAACTGTCGTAATAAGGGTTGCCACCAAAACATTTCAGGCATAAACGGCCCCTTCGGTTTTTTGTTGAAAAGAAGAAAACAGCTGAAAATAAAAGAAATTAAATAAATAGATTACATAGGCTTGTATCAAAATGTTTACTGTGCTACAGAATCAGCGAAAAATCCAAAATCCAAGCAGCTAATAACATTAAGCAATCCCATACGCTCCTTAAACCTGAAATGGTAGAGATTCTCATATATATTAAATATCTGGATAATCATTCATTCACCGCAAATTTTTTTTTTATGGTAAATAGCAACAGGTGAAAAGAAAAAAAAAAAATCAATATCGAACAAGCCTAAAGCCTACGTACATTATATTTACTAAGCACTTCCAGTTCGGATCGTTCCTTTGAGGTTCTCAGAATCAGATATCTACTTTTAAGTCAATAGTTGTCCAACTTTTATAAAGTCCCATAAAAACAGAGTGCTTTTGTGTTACCATTAACCCTTGTGTGCCCTTATGGACATGTCTGACTGTTTTATTTTGTTGTTTTTTAAAATAAAATAAAAAAAAAAAAAAAGTAAAAATCATTTTGTCTTTGTTAATGCAAACAGCATACATTAAGTGTTTGCTTTTTATTGGAATTTTAATATTTCACCCTCATTTGCTTTTTTAACTTGGTGACTACAAAATAGTTACTCACTCAAGACCTTAAGGAAAATCCATAAGGTTTCAAAACATGGATTAAAGAAAAATAAATAAATCTGAACTGTGTAGTAGTTCTAATGCTTTTCCTTTTTTCCGTGATTCTGCTGTATTATGGAGTGCTGCAGACCAGCTGAATAAATGATGTAGTTATAAGTGTGTGTGTGTGGATATCAGAGTCATGGTTCGTACGTGTGTGAACAATTTGAGAGAAAGTAAATTATATTCTACTGAGAGTGTATGTGATTGTGCCCTGCGATGGACTGGCACCCTGTCCAGAGTGTACCCTGCCTTGTGCCCGATGCCTCCTGGGATAGGCTCCAGGTTCCCCGTGACCCTGATAAAGGAGTAAGCGGTTGAAGATGGATGGATGGATGGATGGAAACAAAAATCCAACCCACGTATACGAGTCAAAAAACGTTACGGAGCTTTGAAGATTTTTGCATTATGTAAAGAAACCGCCGTTTAAAGCGTTCATATTCTGCAAATGAATGAATGTTGATTATGGCAATTATTAGAACTGATGAGGGTTTTAAAAAAATGGAAAAAAAAATAATTCACCTTTTATCAGTGAAAGTGGAAAATATCTAATGTTTTTGGACATGGACATTTTTGTCCTCTATGGAACTACGTAGAACTTTTTTAATTGACGCACAAGAGTTAATATTAAAAGAACAATGCATCATTTTTTGAGTCCTCTGAAAGTCCGTCAGAGTACATAGAACTGCAGTGACAATAATGGTGACAAGTCCATTTGCTTTTTAAAGCATTTTAAAGACAAGCGGGGCCATAAAAAATGTAAACAGAAGCCTGACATTTAAAATAATAAAAATTTTAAAAAAGGCAGTATTGGGCCCAAGCAAATTAATGATTTAAAAACATTTCAGATTTGTTACAGTAACACTGCGATTTTAAAATGCTAATGAAAAGTTCAGATTAGCGAGTTTCCTTCTACATAAATTTACAAAAACTCGGGGGTGATTCGTGAATACACATTTCTCCCAAGAATGATTTATGAATTCTTCGTTTCATATCCAGCTTCATAAATACAATTTGACCGCAATTAAAATGGCTTGCAATAGATATAACCTAGTCAACTAACATGTCAGCATATGGGGGGAAAACAGCGATATCCCATTGCTAAAGCGAATCCCATTGTATTCCAGACAAACCATATTTCCTGGACAGGAAGTTCAACTGCCAGTTTCTTTCAAATTAAGAAAGAAAGAGTGCATTTCCAACATGAGTCAGTCATTTTCTTTTCTAAATATAGTAGAGATGTGATTAATTTCTAAATAAGTACAGTATGAGCTGCCCTTCTCCTTTGGTATGCACTATTAAGCACAATCAGGCATCACTGAGGAGATCGTGGCAGCTGGAAGGTGGTGGAGGTTGGCGGCAGTTTAGTTTTGGTGGGATAGTGATAGATATATATTTTTTATTCTGTGGTCAGAGCTCGTAATCAAACTTGTAGTCCTGGGCCAGGTAGATCCTGCGGAAGACGAGGGCGGCGAGAGCCAGCGTGAGCAGCACGATGAGCACAGCTGAGCCCGCGTGGCTGCCGTCTTGCTGGGCTGCTGCAGGGAATGCTGGGTAAGTGGGCCGACGTTGTGGCTGGTTCTGGTTCTGAGCACGCCGCTGTCGTGGGCTCAGAGGTCGAGAGGTGGGAGTCGTAGGAGTGGAGGCGGGTTCAGACACCGACTCGGCCTGGAAGGGAAACAAGATGTCATGAGACACCATTATACTGTACACATACTGATATGCAGGGATGAATTAAAGAACAAACAAAAACAAACATCCATCCATCCATCTTCAACTGCTAAACTCCTTTTTCAGGGTCACGGGGAACCTGGAGCCTATCCCAGGGAGCATCGGGCACAAGGCGGGGTACACCCTGGACAGGGTGCCAGTCCATCACAGGGTACAATCACATACACACTCACACACACAGTCATACACTACGGACACGTTAGACACGCCAATCAGACTACCATGCATGTCTTTGGACTGGGAGAGGAAACCGGAGTTCCCGGAGGAAACCCCCGACACACGGGGAGAACATGCAAAGTCCGCACACCAAAAAAAAAAAAAAAAAACACATAGTAAAAGATTTAGTAAACAGTCAGGCAAAAAAAACATCTTCAAATGTGCCTTGGCATTGCTCGAGAAGTCTCAGAACTGTACTGTAGGGGTGAACACCATTCTTCATTGGCACTTGGTTCTAAATCTCTCACAAGTGATGAACTGGGTTGAGATCTGGTGACTGTAGTCTAGATCCCTTTTAAATCCATTCCACAAAATAGCAGAAATATTAGAAACAGTCCAATATAACGAGACAATATTCTAGTGCCTCGTTCTGCTACTCCCACTTTCATTAAGGTAATGCACAATATAAGGTTCATTTTCAGAATCAGACTAGGACGATTTGAGAAGGTCTTCAACTACCAATTTGCAATATATATTATATTATATATAATTTGAAAAGATGGCGACTTTTCCATTGTCTCGTTAAGCAGATAATCAGAAAGCAGAAAGTGCCGTGTTAGAGAAAATTGTTGATCCACATCAAGCCACAAGACATGATGCTTGTTAACAAAAGAAGGGAGAGTCGTTTACATACAAAACAGCCAGACGACCCGAACAAGCAGGAAATCGGTGCCTGTTGGGTTTATATACACGACTGCCAAAAATGACAACGCTATTTGATTTCCCTTTGAGTTTGAGCGTACTGTTCAGAACATTGCCGTGTCTCACTGACCTCACACAGACTGAGAATACGGTGTATTAAACATCATTAAACACCCCATTAACCCAGAAGGCCTTGAGGTCTAATTTAGCGGTGAAGTGCAACGCTCAGATCTGGGTGGTGAATGGATTTCACATGTGAATTTCTAACAGGGGCACGCTAGCTTGAACAGCTGCAAAAATGTGACTGCGAAAACGTGGCCCGGAGCATGTCGCTAACCTCTATAAATAAACACACTCGTTCATACAGCCTGGTTTATACTTGTGCAGAAGTGCTTTAGTTGAAGAAAGTGTTTGTGGAATGCAGCACACCTGCACAGAAAATAGAAAACATGCAAGCCCCCCCCCCCCAAAAGAGTAGTGTAGTTTGAAAGCTTTAGACAGGACGCGTGCGCGGGCTTTCACGTCACACAAGAGCATGATAACTGCACACCAATTGCTAAATTGGTGGATTTGTTAACAATAGATTTCGACACAAAGCAGCTGTGTAGAAACCCAGATGTAGATTTAGACCTGTTAACTGTTTTCAGGAAGAACAAATAATCAGTGTGTCCACAACAACAGCTGTCCACTTTAGCCTCAGATTCTTGTTCTTGGCTGACAGGAGGAGTGGAACCCGATGTGGTCTGCTGCTGCTGTCGCCCATCTGCTTCAAGATGCGATGTGTTGAGCTTTCTGAGATGCTTTTCTGCTCATCATGACTGTAAAGAGTGGGTATTCGAGTTACAGAAGCCATTCTGTCAGCTCAAACCAATCGGACAATCAACAAGAAGGCCCAATTTCCAAACAGACAACTAATGGTCACAGGATGTCTTTTTGCCCCCCCCCCCAAAACACCATTCTTCGTTAACTCTGCAGACCGCTGTATGTGAGAATCCCAAAAGATCAACAGTTTCTGAAATAAAAACAGCTCGTCTGGCACCAACAACCATGCCATGGTCAAAGTCACACTTTTCCTGGTTCTGATGTTTGATGTGAAAACTAGCTGATGTTCTAGACCTGTACCTGGTTGATTGGAGCGGTTTCAGCCAAGAAGACCCCAAACGTGCATTCCTTCTAATCTCTAGGTAAACTAATGAATCGGAGTGAGTAAGAAAATCAAAACCGATTAAAGATGGGTTTACGCTGTATGATTTTAGAACTGATTTTTGGAATTTCTCGCGGAAAACACTTGAAAAATGCGATAAAAATGATCAGCTAGACGCCATGTAGTGTGAGCAGTATCACAATCCAATAGACATCAGAAGCTTACTTAACACCATGCCTCGACATCCATACGTGACTTTCCGATCACCGGAGTGCTGTGGGTCCTTGGTGACCATATTTATAAAATCACAGAAAACACTCGGGTAACGAAAGTAGCACTAACAGACCAGTGCATGTTCTTCGGCTTATCGCGATCGTTTGACGCATAAAACGTCAACGTAATCCGTATAAAGAAAGAACAGGGATTGAATGCGGCTAGGCTATAGATTACCACCCTCATTAAAAGACAGACAGACAGACAGACAGACAGACAGACATTCTTATACGTTTCATAACGGGTAACCGACAACAATAACCCGAGAGACCTGTTCAATCAGCTATACAGTATAATTCAATTTTATTTGTATAGCGCTTTTTACAATAGACATTGTCTCAAAGCAGCTTTACAGGAATATAAACACAGTATACACACAGTAAAAGTGAGAAATTAATCCCAACTGAGCAAGACACTGAGTGGCGACAATGGCAAGGAAAAACTCCCTTGGGTGTTTAAGAGGAAGAAACCTTGAGAGGAACCAGACTCAGAAGGGAACCCATCCTCATCTGGGTCACAACTGATATTATTAAATAAGATAATTATTGGTTTAAATGTAATCTGTTTGGCTTTGAAAAGCCTTTGTCCCAGCAGTCTGGATTTGGAGTAGATGAGAGCTCCATCCAGAAGTAGGACCTCCGAGACCGATCATGCAGGTCCGGAGAGCAGAAAGGACCAGGATCTCCAACATCTCCATAAACTCATGTGTAGCTCGGCAGAAGGAGAGAGGGAGAGAAAGGACTGAAAAGCAGAAAGGACTGAAACTAGATTATGGCATTGACTTTTTGATAAACCTCGCAAACTCTCAAACTGATGATTTAGCTCCCTACTGAGAAATTCCTAATAAAAATAAGAGTAGCTGCAGCTTATTGGGCCACTGAGTATAAACAGCTTCCAAAGCGATTAGCATTCGTTGCCGTCATGCTTTTTGAAGCATGGGGCTTAAATGTTGACTCCCGCTTGGATGCCTTTGATTGTTTCGGACAGTCCGCCATGTGTAATGACAGAGTTGGATGGATTCACCCCGGATCCAATCTGACTTGAAAACACGACAGGAGTGAGGAGAGGAAAAGTCATAAAAGTTCTCACCATCTGCCATGACGGAAAGGAAAGGCGGAAGAGAAAGGGGGACTTCACGATGGATGTGCGCGTCTGTTGGTGTACTGGTGCATGAAAGGAGCGAGGACTGGCTTCTAGAACGGCGTTAAATGTCAGGATCTTAGAGAGGCGTTAATGTCAGTGCTTATTAAATCAAGCAGTAGGGAAGGAATTAGTATTTTAGCAACGGATTTATAATTTGTAAGTCTTACATGGATTTCCACACTTCGCTTCAGAAAATACCAGCAGATGAGCAAGCCACAGTCTCACAAAAAGGCGGAATGAATGCAAGCGCTGTGAGCGAAACTCTGATTCACAGCGTTCGTAAATGAGAACTAATCTGTGGATTCGACAGGATCAATTGTGTGCACAATTAGAGAACCCTTCTGCAAAATCTGGGGTTTAATTGTTGTGATGCTGCATTATGCAGAAATGTCTCACAATAATAATACTACTACACAATGAGAACAATAAGTCTCTCTCCCACACGCGCATGCATACATATATACACATATACATATATATATATATATATATATATATATATATATATACACACAAATATACATACATTGGTGTGAAAAAGTGTTTGCCCCCTTCCTCATTTCCTGTTCCTTTGCATGTTTGTCACACTTAAGTGTTTCGGAACATCAAACCAAAAT
>JAFFST010052765.1:88385-99666 GCA_022414735.1 Noturus placidus
AAATTGGTTTGATGTTCCGAAACACTTAAGTGTGACAAACATGCAAAGGAGCAGGAAATGAGGAAGGGGCAAACACTTTTTCACACCACTGTACATACATACACACACACACACACACACATACATACATATACACATATATAAATATACACACACACATATATATATATATATATGCGCGACTGGGCAGCTGGGATGTCTGTTACATAGAGAAACAGCTAACTTTTGCACACGTGCAGCATTCTCTCCCTCATATCGTCCCTAAAGCAGCCATACCCCGCAATAGCTCTTAATTTAATAGGTCTGTGGAAATGCTGGTGGGGTCAAAAGAGAGTAAATTGACTAACTGTGTGGCCCCAGTGTGTGTATGTTCCTCTGCACTGAACAGGAAATGAGATGGAAACGCTGCGGAGGATACAGTCAGATGGAGTGGAGAGGAACACAGCCAGGAGCCCAGTGCAGAATGCGTTACAGCCCCCATGTTTCTGTTGTGAAGCGTTGCGTGATAAAAGCATGCGCAATGGGCCTCGGGGGTGAGTGGGAACGAAACATGAGTGATGCGAGAGAGCTTACACAGTCAGAATTTTGCACCCGGAAGCTCATCAGGTTGCGGACGGTGCGTTTTCACCCACCTGTTCGGCCGGAGCTGTAGCTTCACTGTCCGGCCCCTCTGAGATGGAGGTCGTCTCCTGTTCGGCAGTTTGGCTAACGCTCGCGGTCTCTTTACGCTCACTGGCGGTGGATGATGTGCTGGACTCAGCCTATGGAAAAACCCAAGCACAAGCCTGAAATTCAACACAGCACCACCATTTCTCTTGTCTTTGTGTGTCTGAACAGTTTTTTGTGCGATCATATAAGAGAGTTGTGGCAAGTCAGTATCAGATCTGTAAATGCATTGGAAATGTTGCTAGTCGGGTAACGGATCTAGCAAGAGTAGCTTAAAAATATTTGATTTGCTGCCAGATGGAGAAAACAGTACCGAGGTCAGAAGCTGGGTAAGAATGTAAAAGAAGAAAAAAAAAAAATAAATAAGAAAGGAAAGGATGCCTCATTATGTGCAGGGCCAGTTAATTAATGCAATTTCTGCCACATGCTTCAGTAAATTTAGTCAAAACAAACTTCTCTGCTGTGTAAGCCAGCAGTATTTTTTCTTTTGTTGGGTTTTCAGCCTTCTTGTGTGTGTCGTACAATTCTGCCACAAGTAAGATGGACAGGTCTGCAGGAAAGTCTGCTCCGTTCCAGGAAAAACAATAGTGCTGGTGAATATACCTTAAAGTTGATCTGCTGTGCTAGTTGCTGAGCCTGAGGGTCCACAGGCTGGCGCTCGCTGTTGGGTGTCAGTGGCTGCAGAGCTGTACGCATCGAGCAACCGCACATCTCGCAACAGAAGTCCTGAGACCTGAAAGTACATTTCCGAGAACAGAAAACGTGGATGAATTAGCGGTTCTACCTACGACATCCATGTTCTTCGGAAGAAAACAAAACAAAAATGGTTATTTTAAGGAGATATTGATTCATCAAGGTCACCACATCTTCTCTTCTCATCTGCATGCCCAAGTTCTTACAGCTCCACCATACCGGATTTGTTTCAAATTTCATAATAGGTGGATGGAAATCTAATAATAAAAAGCTTTGAGGAAATGCGTGCAATCCACTATATACAGTATCAATGAGAGTAATGATGTTCCATTGGATCACAAACATCAGTCCAATCAGCCCAAAAGCTCCAAAGTTGCTGACATGATGAACCAAAAGGTCAGGCTTCTCAAATTCTCTGGTGAGAATCTGACTCGAGAAACAATTTCAGTGGAGAGACCATGGAGGGGGTGGTCCAATCTCAAGGTGGTCTCAAATCATCATGCTCTTGTTAGAAGACATTATCGTTTCTATAGTAACTTACACAGGTACTTTGGAACTCGTCATTCATTTTATCTAGAAATCCAATGATTAGAAGCGTTTCATATTCATCGGCTTGTTACATGACTCGGAGAACCTGAAACAAAATCTTAATGGTGAATTGGAAGATTTAAGGCCATGGCGGAAAGCCAAAATGCAAAAAGTCAGCATTAGGACAGATAAGGAGTGTTTAAATGTATACATGGCTCAGAAACACATTTCAACTAAGTGTTCTCTCACCACCCGAAATCGTCCAATCTCTAAGTGTTAATTGCATGGGTCTTTGCTGAAGACTTTAATCTTGAGGTGTTAATAGCTGATCTGTCTTCATCTACTTACAAAAGGTACAAACTTTTCTTTTAACTCTAGCTGCTTTGGGAAAAATATTATATAAATAAAAAAAAGTAAATGGCACACTTATATAGCGCTTTTATCCAAAGCGCTTTACACTGTGTCTCATTCACACACACACCAATGGTAGCAGAGCTGACATGCAAGGTACTAACTTGCCATCGGGGGCAACTTGGGGTTCAGTGTCTTGCCCAAGGTCACTTCGGCATGTGGAGTCATCCGGGACGGGCATCAAACCACCAACCCTACAATTGGTGGATTAGTGGACAACCCGCTCTACCGACTGAGCCACAGCCACCCGTGTTTGTGTATATATATATATATATATATGTAAAGAGAAAGAGAGAGAGAGAGAGAGAGAGAGAAATGCTGCATGCCCACACTTGCTGGATTCAGAGGCTCTCTGATAATGACTTGAATCTCTTGAGGTTCGGTACAGATCCTTAACATATGTGCTGCACTGTAAGAAAGGGATAAGCCGAGATGGGGCTGAAGAGCCTTCATTAGAACGCAGTCGCTGCGTGTCATGCACCGGCGTTTTATTAACCGTGAACTTGTGATTCAGTGCTCCGAGATTTGAACTAGGTTTGGATTTCCCAACAATAGGGCCAAGGATTTATAGCTGCACCCCTCAGGAGCAGTATCGTGTTATCTTAAAGGAGTACTTTGACCAAAAATAAAGCCCTTTTCCTTACCCCAAACACACATTCAAAGTTAGTGCAAAGTTAGTTTCTTTACTTTAGCACTAGAGCTTCAAACTTAAAGAGCTCCCATTCAAACCACTTCAGACAATATGATCTATGTCTTTAATAATGTATGGTGTTCATACAACACACTATGTGGCAGTGAGAGAAGGAAACTTTGATCTGCTTTGCCCTACAACTGACAAAGGGAATATATTGTTATGCATCAAATAAAGTCAGTCAGTAAACATCTATGCACTGGATTTCAGCACAATTCATTCGAACCGCACCACTGCATGGGTAAACAATGAGATGTGTGCTATATGCAGATCTAATAAAACTGGGCGGGAATCTTAAACTGTTCAAGAGATAGAGAGAGAGAAATAAATGGTTTCTTACCTCTTGGCTAGGGCTTTCCTTTCTTCAGGAGTGTAATCCAGTGATCCTATAGCTCCCTCCCCTTTAGTCGGCATGAACCCTATAATCGCTATTAAAGCTGTCCGGACTGAAACAGACACACAAAGTAAAAGTCACGACACAAGGATGGAAAATCTGTCACACTGTATTAGATGAGGACATAACAGGACGGACGATTGCTCCCAGAGGACAACACGCAACGCTGCATGTGGCGTTACATAACGGCCTGTAATGCTGTGCTTTCTGTCTCAAACATGATTCTGAGAACAACCTCGTGTCTGGATGAGTTCCAACACTGGCTCTCAAGAATGGGGTGAAGCAAAGCCACGGTGTTCTGGGATTTGATTTGATTTTTCAGTTACAGTGGTGGAAATCACACTCCTGTAACTAATACAACAGCAGCGTGTTATTCTGCTTATACCAAAGCGAAATAAAACATTACATGGTTTTATTTATTAATGATTGACAGATCAGTGAGACAAGCTATTGTTGCTGTTTAGTGTTCAGAAGCTATTCAGGTTTTTTTTTTGGTAGACTGAAGGCATGTGTGTTTGAAATCAAAGGATAAATATAAAGAAGAAAATTTACAATTCTGGCGTTTATTTCCTGATATTTATATATAGATGTGTTAGACGACATAGAACGGAACACATTTTGTATCAGACCATGAAGTTTGTAGGTGGAACACGTGACTGACACGCATTTCCTGTTGCCCAGGTGTGTTCTGTTAGATTGACTGTTTAAAAAATAAATCTCTTGGTTATAGCCTTCAGATTCACCTGTGAAGACTGCATTTATTGTTAAAAAAAAAAAAAAAAGAATAAACCAACATGAAGATCAAAGAGCTGTATATGGGAGAAAAGCAAGCCATTTTGAAGCTGAGAAAAGAAGGAAAAATCAGCCACGTGATGTACTGAAGCCGTACGTCGATGGAATTTTGTTGGCGGTGCCTCTGCTGCCTTCTATGGACGTTTACACACCGGCTACACAGTCCACTGAAAACAGTTTGCATTAAATCAGGGGCCGAGATCCTATGGCTCTTTCAGTGGCAGGAAAAACAATAAGAATCTGTTGCACAACAAGCTCAAATTTCACTGGACAATATGGAGCAGAGCAGTAATTTCCCGGTCTAATTCATAAATCATCTGAAAACTACATAGCCAGTCTGTTTTCATTTTTTTAAAACAATGTTGAAATATCTGAAAGAAGAAAGAAAAAAAAAAGACGACGAGTATCGTCATTTCCAGTCCGAACGGACAGATGAATTTTTATATTTGGAGGTCACATTAATGGTAAGTAGTGTTCAACCTACTCTTGCTTACATACTGTATTGATTTACCATTTGATGAACCATCATAATTGATTTAAATGACGTCCAAGTGCCACCTACAGGCCTATTAGGTGAAGTGCAGGCTGTTAGGTCAAGAACCCACAAAATGTCAAATGGCCTTCATTACATTACCAATTGTGATAGTTATTATCTTTTATTATTATTGCATAATTATAACACTATTGTCTGGCTCTTTTAAAGTAAAAAGAAACCTTTTCTTGGCTTTTGTGGCTCTGCGAGCTGAAATGGTTCTCGACCTCTGCCTTAAATGACTAAACAGTACGGTACTTCAGCGAGAGAAATGCTTCCAATGTAGCCTTAAACCAATACGGCCTCCTAAGAGAAAACCTCACAATAACAATGTTTGTCTGTTCACCTGAAGTGAATGGGTTTAATCCAAACCTCGAGAACTCAAAAACAAGTAAGCCTACCGTATATGTACATTTTGTCAGTGAATAAAAGGGCTCGAACAGACAAAATATTACTACATGTAAATTTTACTCGTGACATAAATCTGTTCTGAGGGCTGTGAAATTTATCTTATAGTTACAGGGATCCCTGGCTACAAAATGTTTAAGAACCACTGAGCTACAACACCTTTAGTGCTGAAAGTGAAGCTGCTCTGGGTGAGGAGATGATGGGAGTTAGATTGGGCACACTAACGGCTTGTCACTGGGGGAAGTACTGCTACTGCTTCCTTCAGCTGGAACCCTGTAGAAATCCACACTAGTGATTCAGTACAAAAGAACTCGTAAACAGTGATCTTAGGAAATGTACAAATGTTTAGGCACCCGTGATCAAAGTAGCTTTGTCAAAAAAAACAAAAAAAAACAACAAGACAACTACATAAAGCTAGCAATACAAATACAGCTAGTTGATGACAGATCCTCCGAACATAATGCAATTAAAAATTTGCCTCACAAGTCCTTTAATCTAGTTCAGCGCTACATATTCTCGAAAAATAAATCCGCGTTTAATAACCTCCAATAAACTGCGTGGCTCCTGAAGGCTCATGTCAACACAATGTACAAAACAAATTAAAAAAAGATACAAAGAGGACTTTAAGGCTTCAGTGTATGCGAGTTGATCAATCGTTGCTTAGTTCCATATCCATTGCAGCTGATTCCTCCATTTTCTAGTATATGGTTTCTCTTTTAAACAGGGCTTGTCTGGGGTGAAGAACGCTTTTTTTCCCCCACGCAGACAGATCTGAGCATTTTGAGTAGCAATATGAGGTCTCATCATCTGAAGACATTTTCTCCCTAATTTAGCCTTCACCAATTCCCATCTCCCGCTCAGCTCTCTCCTATCAGACGACATCGAACAATTCTGGATTTGAACTCGCAAACTCCTGATAATAGAGTGAATGCTGGTTTCCTGAAATGGACACCAGAATTCAATCAAAAACAGTTTAAATCAGGATGTTTTAATAGCTGAAACAGTATCTTGGATGCCCGGTTTAAACAACCCTCTACATCACCCTGATTCTTTATTTCAATTTTTGTTTTCAATTAGGAGCGAACGGAAAGGAAAGCGTGCTGATAGAACAATCTGGAAGACGCCAGTGCCCCAAGGACATTAGCGTAACGACTTAATTTACATTCAAATGAACCCTTTAATCCCTCATTTGCTCCGCGTACCCAGTGGGCACGGAGGACTGGTGCTTTGTTTAATGAAGTGTGTTTTGTGTGTGCGGTTCACGGTCTCGGTGGTACCCACTGCTCCAGGACGGTTGCCAGGTCTCGGGGTGATGCCCAGATATACTCAGGCAGATCTTCTTCCCGACTTCAAACCTCCCGTTGGGCTGCGGAAAGAGGATTTCGGCACTGATTAAAATAATTAAGGATTAGGAATATGTGGCAGTCTGAGCATAAGCTGGAAAGATAACGTGATTGGGGGGGGGGGGAAATGATGCATATTGATTGCTGAAGATGAAGAGGAGCAGCAAAAACAGTGTGGGAACAGGACGACGAGCAGCACATCCTATGACAAACGTCTACATTACAAGCGGGGGAATAATAAATCAATAAGCGTTTTTACACGCTTATAAACAAGCCCCAACGTTTCAGCAGTCAACTATACATCTGCCACTGTATCAGGCTGTCAGTTAGAGCCTTTGATCGAGTCCTTTCTTTTGCTGCTAACTCCAGAGAGAACAAAAAACTGAGATGGAGAGATAAGACAAGAGCTCAAAGAGAAAGTTGCGCTTTAAAAAAAAAAAAAAAAAATTCCAAAAGTGCATGAGGAGAATTTAGAAACTTGCATTAAAGTTATTGAAAGCTGGTATCTAACCAACAGCACTAGTAGTTTCCCAATATGAACATCCAGCTGGATCGGATGGGATGAATTCTCTGACTTTTTGGTATCCACACCATTAGTTTTTCCCGGTTGCGTCCTTCAGGAAAGCGACTGAGGAGGGTCTGCGGTCATTCTACAGTACAGGAGCGGCCTCTAGAAGCGAAATTTAAACCATCACTGAAATTTTGTTGTGCTATTTGAAGACTTTCTCTCCAAAAGACACAACTAACTTCTGCAATTCTCCAGCTGTGATCCTTGGAGATTTTTTGGTCACTCGAACCATCCTATTCACAGTGCATTGAGACGATCTAGACACACGTCCAATTCCAGGTCGATTTATAACATTTCCACTCGACTAGAACCTCTTAATTATTGCCCGGATGATGGAAATGGGCATTTTCAATGAGTGTGCCATTTTCTAATTATCCACATCCCATTTTGTGAAGCTCAACAACCTTTTGCCACACATCACAGCTATATTCATTGGTCTTTACCATTATTATGAATGACTAAGGGAATTTGGCCTGTGTGTTACCTAATATTTGTACCCCTGTTGAACAATTCCCTGTTCCGAGTCACCCAGGTGTACTTAAAAAAATAATAATAATATCAATGGGAATATAATTCAAATATATTTTACTCATATCAATTCATAGAGGTGCCAATAATTGTTGCACACATATTTAACGAAGATATATACTTTTGTTTGCGGCCCGACTCAGTATCCGTAAAATGCACTACTCGGCCGACTATCGGAGTAGTTCGACTAGCGCTCGATCTACATATCACCGCCCACTTTATTAGCAATCTTCCAGTTTTCAGAGTTTGGTTAAGGGATTCCAGGTGAGTGAATGGACTTACAGTGAGGAGGATGATGCTCGGTGGCTTCATTGGATACTCAGGAGGAAGAACGATGCGGCCGTGGTAGATCCCTCCGTCGAAGTCTGAATCTGGAGGTCCGCGCACTGAGAAGTGCCACTCGAAGAGGTTATCCTGAGGAGGACGTGGACGCGTCACAAAACACATCAATATTTCAAAAAGAAATCACACATTGAGCATGCCGAGTGTTTTACTAGAAACATTTTATTTACCATTTTACATTTGAGACACTCTTATTGGAACAGATATGATATATAAAAACCATCTCGTTGCACGGATTTGATAACGAAGCCTTAAGCGCCATTATCCATTCATAATAGTTTCATAAGTGTTTGGCAGCTGTTTTTGCTCACAAAACTCTGAAGCTCAGAAGTGCTACTGCTAACAAAAGCCCTGATTGCGTTTTCCCCCCGAAGCTCACCTCCAGAGGCTGGGCGTGATAGTGCTCAGTGGGATCCCGGAGTTCAGCCGCTTCCTTCATCAGCCTCTTCACCGCTGGCAAAAAGTAATGACAAAACAAGGAGTTATCATCTCAAACATCACTTCTCAGGCACAGAGGCAGGCTTCTTACTCATAACCCTAAATCTGTTGTGGAAAAACATCCGCAGATTTACTCTCCTGCACTCAAAAGTTTTGACAGCTCAAGTCTATTGCTTGCAAATTGCTCTGTATTTACTGCAGCAGACTCCTGGTTTCATGCCTTTCCTTTAGTTGTGTGTTCGTTTCATTTGTTCTGTTTACAACAGCAGAGCTGCAATCAGTCAAGTGGCACTCCACACTAACGCCAGACCATATAAATCACACACACACACACACACACACACACACACACACACACACACGCGGCCTCGTTTTTCGATCTGTATACAAACTGTGATTAATTCGTAAATTGTTCATAACTTCGGTAGGGGGAACGTGCGCGTCCTACTCCATCTCCGGCGCGTGTATAAATTTGTGCATCCTGTCGAGTTTAGCAGAACTTAAGCGATCGCAGAAGTTTACGTAAAAACAAGGAAACTCCACGAGGTTTAGAGGAGCTCGCAAGTTTTCAAAGTGACCACAGACTTGGGCCAAGAGGAGTCATGTGAGGTCATGACACGCATTCAGCCGAAGCCCCTCTGCGATTCACATGCGTCGAACATGAGTAGGGGTAGCGGTGGCTCAGTGGTTAAAGTCTCTGGGTTTCTGATCAGAAGGTCAGGAGTTCAAGCCCCAGCACTGCCAAGCTACCTCTGTTGGGCCCTTGAGCAAGGCCCTTAACTCTCAATTGCTCAGTTTTATCCATCCATCCATCCATCTTCAACCGCTTACTCCTTTTCAGGGTCACGGGGAACCTGGAGCCGATCCCAGGGGACATTGGGCACAAGGCGGGGTACACCCTGGACAGGGTGCCAGTCCATCACAGAGCACAATCACATACACACTCACACACACATTATAAATGAGATAAATGCAAGTCGCTCTGGATAAATGCGTCTGCCAAATGCCGTAAATGTAAATGAGTACAGCTAAAAGATCTTGCTTACTGACAAACATCACTGCGAAAGACAATTACATGCATTTGCGATTTCGCCGATTCATGTAGTTGAATCACAAATTTTGAAAAAGAAGAAGTTCTATACAGGCTGATTTAGAAGACGCCCTTGTCCAGAGCGACTTACAGATGAGTGTTGGAGTCGGTATCAAAAAACACATCCTCATGCTAGTTCAATAGGTCAGGGATTAATGAAGCCTTCAAGAACATTTGGTGTAAAACAGGTCATTTTATATTATCGGTAGTAATATTATTGGGCGTATAATCAGAGGACGTGCCGGTCTGCCTGTCTGCGCAGAGCTGTAATCCGTACAGCAAATGCCTTTTCTGTCTCTCATAAAGAACGCAGCCGTTAATAAACACCAGTGACTGTTACAGGGTTCTCCTCGCCCAGGTTCTCCACAGGGAAGCGCCTGTGGCAGCTCAGAGCACGAGGAGCTCCACGGCGCCGCGTCCACGTCACGCTGCTGCTCTAATCATTACTGTCCAAAACAGTAACATTATTAAACGAGTGGAACAAATGTGTTTTTGCTTCCGGGCTGAAACTGGATCAGAAAGCGCAAGAAAGCCGATGCAGGAGAAAGAGAGAAAGGTTTGAAAAATAGAACGAACACGAGAGAGGGGGAAAGAGAACAAAAGAGAGAAGGAAATAAATAAATAAATAAAAAACAGAACATGGAAAGAGAGGAAAAAGAACAGAATGAAGAGATAGCAAGCTAGAAAGAAAGAGAGAAGAAGGAAAAGTGAGAGAGAAGGAAAGATAAAAAGAAAGCGCAAAATAGAGAGACAGATAGCGAGAGAGAGGCAAAGAAAGAAAAAACAAGAGAGAAAGAAACAAAAAGAAAAGAGAATGACAAGACAGAAAGACAAAGAAAGCAAAAAAGAAAGAAGAGGGAAAGTGAGAGAAAGACAGAAAAGGAAAATTAAAAAGAATGAGGAAAATAGAGACCGAGAGAGAGAAGAAAATAAAGAAAAAACAGAAGGAGGAAAGAAAGAAAAAAATGAGAGTGAAAGAAAGATAGTAATATAGGAGCAGGGGAAAAAAAGAGCGATTGAAAGAAAAAGAACAGGAAGAATGGAAGATAGCAAGATAGAAAGTAAGCAAGAAAGAGCGAGAAGAAAGAAAGAAAAGAAAAGTAAGAGAGTGAAAGAAAGATAGGAAGATAGAGGGGAGAAAAGAGAAGAACAAGGAGGATTAAGGATAGCAAGAAGAAAAATGTGTGAGAAAGGGGATAGGGAGACCGCAAAAGAGAGAGAGAGAGAGAGAGAGAGAGAGAGGGAGACTGGATACTACTGATACAGGTTTAGACTCTGCATTGGGATGAGGTGGAAAAGTTCGCTTATTCTTAAAGAAGTGATGGAGGAAAGAAAGATGGTGTTGATGTTGACGGAGAAGGTTGAACACTATCGGCATATTTGGAATGTTGAAACCGCGAAACGTTTTGAAGAGAGTTAAGCTCTAAAAGGAAACAGTCTCTGAACCAGGTAGAAACTGGAGGCAGGACTAATGAGAAGGTGAGCTCAGATTTGGGGATGCCCAGCTAACATGGTTCTGTCTCAGACCGGATGAGTCCCAGCTGCATCCTTGTTGCCGTGCTCTCACTCTGCTGTGCGAAAGCCGCTCTCATCGTTCTCGCAGTGTGAGCTTTTCTCAGCAATTAAAGGGAACACCGCACTCAACGTCTTGATCTCCGGGGACTATGCGTCACGTATGTTAATCGTCAAACTGCGAAACGTGATTGATTGTTTTGCCAAAGTCGAGTCGAGGCACGCACGTGTTAATGAAGGAGGAAAATTGCGCCCTAATTTGTGTGCTTATAGAACAGTAATGAAAAACAAGAACTTAAAATAGAAGCGATACCCAGCTGCTGCCTGCTGTTCAAACTCCTGCAA
>JAFFST010052766.1:0-13184 GCA_022414735.1 Noturus placidus
AAGCGACTTACAGCTGTAATTACAGTAAAAGGTGGTGCTGCAAAGTATTAACTTAAGGGGGCTGAATAATTTTGCTCGCCCAATTTTTCAGTTTTTTATTTGTTGAAAAAGTTTGAAATATCCAATAAATTTGGTTCCACTTCATGATTGTGTCCCACCTGTTGTTGATTCTTCACAAAAAATTACAGTTTTATATCTTTATGTTTGAGGCCTGAAACGTGGCAAAAGGTCGAACAGTTCAAGGGGGCCGAATACTTTCGCAAGGCACTGTATATATTATACCACAGTGCTGAGGAATTCTCGATTCTGATTGGTCAGTAGGTGTCGACTGTTTTTCTCTAATGGTAGCCCTGACCCTACTTTCGGCTGCAATGCAAATCACAGGTCGGATTTACACACTCGTTCTGAGATGTTATCGTTTCTATAGTAACAGCTTGCACGGGGACTCGTGTTCAGAGGCGGACGCTGCACACAGTCTAAAGTCGAATCGTATTTTATTCCTTACCTAGCTGACAGACTCCTTTGTAGCAGCTTGTGTTGCGTGCTATGATCTAAAGTCTGTAGGAAACATTAGCATGCTCGTTACGCTACACATGCAGATGAGCGTTCTCTAACATTAATGTAACATTTGTGGCTCTATGTTCCACCGCTCGCTGATATTTGATAGTGTTTGTTTAAATGTCATGCACAAATGCCAAGACTTTGCCTAGTCTCTCACTTGCTCGGTTTCTATACTCGGGGCCTGAAACAAGCCAGACCTTGACCTACGCACACATGCACAGTCATGGCTGCTGGAACACGGTCATGAAAAGCTGGATTCACATCAGCGTTCATTAGAGCGTTTATATTGACCTGCTTTTAATTGGATCGATAGGAGGGTAAAATGTATTGAACTTTTATTTCGTGTCGTTTGGTCGATGCGCTTTATCGGGTTTGTGCGCTATTTCTTTTAGCACGTAAGTATACTATATGGACAAATGGCCAAACTATGTGTGAACACCTGACCATCACATCCAAATGTGTTCTTCCACAAAATTGGAAGCAGACGATTGTATAGAGTGTCTTTGTATGCTGTAGCTTTTACAGTCTCCCTTCACTAGAGCTTAGAGGCGTAAACATGTTCGAGCATGACAATGCCCCTGTGCACAAGAAGACATGGTTTGGCAAGGTTGATGTGGAAGAACTCGAGCGTCCTGCACAGAGCCCTGACCTCAACCCCACTGAGCACCTTTAGGATGAACTGGAACACCGACTGCACTGCAGACCTGACCTCATTAATCATCTTGTGGCTGATGAGCACAAATCCCCACAGCCACGATCTCTAATCTAGTGGAAAGCCTGTGCAGAAGAATGGAGGGTATTATAACAGCAAAGTGGGGAGGAACCAGGGTTGGATGCCATACTTTGACACTTGTGGCATTGCAGTGATCGTCTCATTCAAATGAGGTTCTACAGTATCTGATGTCTGGTCATTTGACTCGCATCTGAACACTCACATCTGGTTTTCTTGTTCAGAATAATAATGCAACATGAAAGGTTGCTTGGCAACTGGTCACAAAAAAAAATTAAACGTTTCCCTGTTCATTCAAACATTTCACACTGTTTCTTCATCGTTATAGAAGGCCTCCAGCGCTCTTGAGTGATTGAGGTTGACTGAAGTAATACAGGGCTTGCCGGGGTAGCAGTAAGGAGGCTCGTCGTTTCTCTTTGTCTCATAATTATAATGTCAAAGAATGTCAAAGAGAACCTACGAAATTTTTCACTTTTCAACCATGGTGATGCTCCTGGTAAAAAGTTGCTGTTTCAGTTACGTACATGTAAATGAGACACGCAGACCGGACGACTTCGGGTTAACCGTCTGCTGTCTGTACCACACAAAGCCTCTACAAAAAAAAAAAGAAGCGGCAGGCAGATGTTGGGGACCCCTGGCCCCCACGAGACGCCCTGCTGACTCTGCTGTCTCCTTCACTTCCCCCGTCGTTAATTAGACACGGCCTCCTTCTTTCGCCATCTGATCTGAAAGAGAAAGAAATCCATTCGAAGCCACTCTCTTGAATGTTAAGCAAGTCAATTTGTGCTACTTAATCTTTTTGATTACGCATGTAGAGGACAGAATAATATCCGAAAGCTTCTAATCGACTTGTAGAAATGCACTATTCGGAATAATTCTTGAAACAGCTGATCAGAATTTACAATATTATCAGAATAGGTAGAAATCGGTGTCTAGACAGCAATTTGAGCATCAAAGAAAGTGCGTGTGTCTGTTTCCTCAGTAGTCCTTGTAGACTTTGTCCCTATTGTTAACGTTTATTACATTAACAATTAAGTTTTATTATCTTTGTCCTTATCGACCCCTTATGACCAACCACATCGCCGCTGTCATTATCTTTAAACCCGAGTTAACTTTAACTGCGGTTTCACACGACGTATGAACATTCATCGATTTGAAAAGTAACACCGTCTCGTTCAATTAACCAACATGGTCACAAGGAAACGTTGTCGTTGGGGGGGAATGACTGAAAGGCTGTAGGTTAACAAATTCATAGGAGAAGGTTTGTATAGAAATTGCCTACAACAACACGCAGCATGTGTTTTATACTTTGACTTGTATCCCAAAAGAAAACGAGGC
This sequence comes from Noturus placidus, assembly GCA_022414735.1. Lineage (NCBI taxonomy): Eukaryota > Metazoa > Chordata > Actinopteri > Siluriformes > Ictaluridae > Noturus > Noturus placidus. The sequence continues at coordinate 2,630 of JAFFST010052766.1, forward strand.
AGTTTGCAGTTTCCAGGTACGTTCCTGTATTCTCACAATCCAGACAAGTCCTGCCACCGTACACATCAAACACACGTAGCTGAAGGCTGTTCTCTCTGCACCGAGTTCCTTCTAAGAATCTGTCTTTTTTTTTTTAATCCACACACTGTTCATTTTGCGTTTCTTTGAAACATCGATGAACCAGGTTTCGTAGTTACAGGTTCATTTACAAAGTTGTGGAAAAAACCTATAACCGAGGACAAACTGTTTAACGGCGCAACACACCGAATAGCATCTAATTAAATGGTTCAATCCACAAGGGTCGTTTAAGAAAACACCTAAATGCAATGGCTAATCAAATAAAAAATAGATGAATAAAAAAAGAAGGAAGAAAGACCAAAACACGCATCCTAATAATGAATTTTGTAGCCTTCGGGAAGAATGAGGATCGTGCAATGAGAAACACTGGGAATAATGATCTTTCATTATGGGCTCAGTTACTTTCTGGACCTGTCCAATTATTTTGTTTATCTCCAGTCTCCACTTCACTACGGTAGTAACTTCAGCTTCAAACTGCTTGATCCAGAGTTGGGTTGAGAAGTGTTTCACCATCAAGCTGCTGTTCAATCAACGCTTGGCTGTTAAACTCGGATCGGAAATGAACTTTTTGGAGATTTGGGTTTATTGTTCACATTGTGAGGAATGTCACGTGCGAAGGCGTAATAGGTTGTTTAGGCGAGGTTGAAAATACTGCCAGCGGTAGCTCATTGGATAAAAAAATGCACTTCAATACCAAAAGGCAGTGGTAGCTCAGTGGTCAAGACATTAGACTACTGATTGGAAAGGTCACGAGTTCAAATCCCACCAAGCTGCCACTCTTGGGCCCTTCAACTGCTCAGTTATAAAATAAAAAAAAGAGAAAATGTAAGTCGCTCTGGATAAGGGCGTCTGCCAAAATGCCATAAATGTAATGTAAATATAAATGAAAATAAAGTGAACAACAAAGAGGGCCGTTATATGGTACCATTTTATTAAATTAACACCTTAGATTGTACTTGTGTGAAGCTGCACTATGTGTACCTTTTGCTCAAGTATTCTTAAACACCAGTCTGTCTTCAGATATAAATCATAGACCTGTTTATCTCTTTCAACAAAACTGATTATGACCTGTAGCCCGTTCACACACCGTGAATGTAGGCAACGCTCTTTTATTATCGTTAATTGTTTCTTTGTCTAGCTAACCTGGATAAATCAAGATAAAGGTTTAATTTATGGTAAATAAAGCCAAATGTAGCCTATATAGCGCTATGAGAAAACACTTAAGGGTAGCTAACTTTTAATAAATGTGTCTTCTTATTTTTTCCCCTAGTTTAAAAAATGCACGTTCAGTTAAATACGATGGAGAGATGCGTTAAGATACAAGACTGCCTGGGACAAACTGTGGCTAAGCTATGCTAGCTAATTTTAAGGAGTGGAACTGCTTTGCTGATCGCGCCATACATCTTTTATGTAACTACCTTAATTTAATTCAATAATTCAAGTAAGTGTGCGTGTGCGGGTGTCCGTTTCTTCATCAGTCCTTGTAGACTTTGTCCTTATTGTTACCTTTTATTACGCTACGTTAACAATATGTCATTCAGTATATATGTGCTGATTTAGAACAGCAAATTCTACGCCTGGGGTTTAGGAAGCTTTACAGCTTGCGGCACCAAATTAAAAAAAGTAACTGGAGTTATCTTTAAACAGCCAAAGCAAAGTTTTCGTGAATATATTTTGGGCTTATTATATTTTTCATCCCATTTTCCTATTTCTTTTCCTATTAATTTTTTCGTGGAGAGAGAAAAAAAGCATCGCATTTGGAACCCTTAAGGAGTCGTTCAATTGTCCATCTTGGTCTTAAAGGTTCTCTGTTGAGCCCTACATTAGTTTTCCAAGCTGCAACCTTTTTAACGACTCTGGAATCCCTGAACTATACAAAGAACCATGTGAAGATCACTTAAAATCTTTCAGCTACATCTTCTAAACACTGAGCTTATGTGCAAATTTCTTCATCTTTATTACCAACCACATCCCCCAGTTCAATACTGGGTAGAGCAGAAGAGAAAGTGAATGAAACTAGTGTACTTTCCTGGTTTAAGAGGCTTTACTAGAAAAAGAGAAGTGCTTGTTTCCAGAGCGAGAGGCTGGTACTGAATCCTCACTTGTTCTCTTAGTGTGAGATTCACATGCTCAGCATGGAGTTGTTATTGTGTGGAGAGTAGCTTGGCGCAGGTGGGTGTCTGGATATCTTCCTAGTGATGAGCTGCCAGAAAGATGATTTAAACACATCCAACTTTGATGACTGGGTGGTATGGTGGCTCAGCGGGTAGCCTTGACGCATCACAGCTCCAGGTGTCACGGGTCGATCTGGAGTTCTCATAGACCGAGGGAGTTCTCGTGAAACTTCTGGTGACTTTAAATTGTTCCTAGGTGTGAATGGGTGCGTCCAAACCGATCCAGGGTGTATTCCCACCACACGCTCCGTGTTCCCCGAGTCGGCTCTGGATCGACTATATCAAAAGCACGTTAGCCTCGTCAGGCCTATCCTATTCCAGGAATAGGCTCCAGATCCACCGTAACACTGCGAGCCTAAATCGATTACTGAAGATGAATGTATAACTGAACTTTAACGATGTTTGGTGATTCTGGATAGAAGGTCTGCAACCAATGTACTGTATCACCAATGTACTAGGCATGTTTTACCTTCCAGATAACTTGGAGCTGTGTTTAACAAACACACGTGTGCATGTGTTTGGTCTACATGTTCACTTAACACTCGCATAAAGGATTACGGGCTTTATTTGGAGAATATTAAACCCATCTGTCGGTGGATACGTCCCTCAGGACGCCACAGAGCTCTGTCTTGCTCATCATGTCTTATGTTTTCCACTCATTAAGACCCATGTTCAGCAGCGAAGAGACTTATTAGATTAGAGCTCGAGGCAAACATGCAAGCACATTTTTAAAGACATCATCCTCTCATCTAATGTTTCCTAAGTAGATTCTCTCTCTTTCACACACTCTTCTCTTGTAGTCATGCCATCTTCTTTTTAAAAATGTTGTTTTTTAAGTCCTGAAATCATTAACAGAGTAGCAGGTCTGTAATAATTGATTGAGATGCCAGGAAGAAGGAAAGACTCTGTGTCCGGCTACGATGTACAGCACAAAGAGAAATTAACAGTTGTCTTGTTTTTTTGTTTGTTTTTTTTTCATTATTATTATACGATACGTGTTTATTTCAGTTGAAAAAATTGATTTGATCCTGGATCGACGTGAATCACGCCCATAATTACAGGCTTTTCTGGCACAGGTGGGGAAGACATAAATGCACAGCAACTCAACCATACCTCACCTTCTTCCTTAGTATCTCAGAAGCAACATGCACTCATTCACCTACTCCGTTACTCATACTGCACTAAAAATAATACAGCGTTTAATTTTGCATTGTGATTTTTACTATTTGGAGTTTTGCATGTTCTCTCTGTGGCTGTGTTGGTTTAACTCTGGGTTCACCAGTTTCTCTGGTTCGCTCTGGTTGGAGCTCGACAGTAACTCTGTGAAATGCCTGCTGAATTCTGATTGGTTGATGATTAGAAGACCGGTTAGGGATTAGCACGGTGATGCAGTACACCAAATTTCAGCTCAATCGGACTCACGGTTCCTGAGAAACAGCTATTTGGGTAAAAATAAAAAAAATAAAAGTCAGAACTACACATAATGGTGCCATGATGAGCAGCAGTGGCGTTGCGATTCTGACCACCAGGTTATGAGTTTAAATCCTGAACCTGCCACATTTGGACCCTAGAGCAAGGCGTTAATGGTTAAGCACTATTCTTGGATTCTGCCTCACTTTTAATAAAAACGTCTTCTATATAATGATATTCTTTATTGATCACCTAGACATTACAGCACCGTGAAATTCTTTTCTTCACATACCCCAGGATGTCAGGAAGTTGGGGTCAGAGTGCAGGTTCAGCTATGATACAGCGCCCCTGGAGCAGAGAGGGTTAACGGCCTTGCTCAAGAGCCCAAAAGTGGAAGCTTGGCAGTGCTGGAGCTTGAACCCCCAACTTTCTGATCAGTAACGCAGAGCCTAAACTGCTAAACCACCACTGCCCCTGAATCAATCCAAATATATGGTTTAAGGTTTTTTGTCTTCTCGTCCTCTCTATGTACTACGTTTGCTTGTCGCATCACAGTCTCTCTAAGATGGCAGATTACGTAACGTCTGTTTTTATTTTGTGGCCAACCCCCCCCCCCCCCCCCCCCCCCCCCTTCCCCCCGCCGTCCTCTTCCCAGCAAAGCAGCAAGCGTTTTTTTAGCAAGCGTTTTACTGTACTGGGGAAGTGTTCTCCTAAATCCTTCCTAACATTTCTGGCCCGCTATAATGGCTTGTAATAACAGAGTCTGTGTGCTTGTCCCCCAAAAGCGGGGGAAGTGGAGAGAGGCTTTCTGGCAGATGTGGAGTATTAAAAATTACAGCAACTCTTAGCATACCTTGAGTACATTTTCCACTTTTAATAATACTTTTTATTTTTTTTAATTGTAATTAAATAATCTTAGGCTATTTGTGCTCATGAGTTTATGACTGAGGAACAAACTGAGATAGTGAGAATAATGTCTGAGGCAGTAATTGTGCTCTCCCCTATATCAGCTTGCTCCCCCGTAATTGTCGAGATTGCATCCCATAGTCAACCGTGCCTGTCCTCATTTCTGTGTTTTATTATTAGCGTCTTTACTCTATTAAGCACTATATGGATTCACCACAATGTGTACAGCAGAGTGGGTACTCTGAAATGATTCAGAGCTGTTAGTGGTTTTCTCCCTTCCCTTCACTCGGGCTGGATGTAATGGATGTGGCAGTTCCTGCTAATGGCCAGAGTTTCTTATTTAAACCTAAAAATACTCTGAGATTCGAAGATGAAGGAAGACAGAGCCGGGACTGACTGGGACGGGGCTGGGGGGTGGTGGGCGGCTGTGGCTCAGTTGGTAGAGTGGGTTGTCCACTAATCCACTAACCGTGGGGTTGGCGGTTCGAATCCCGGCCCGGGTGACTCCACATGCCGAAGTGTCCTTGGGCAAGACACTGAACCCTAAGTTGCCCCCAATGGCAAGCTAGCACCTTGCATGGCAGCTCTGCTACCATTGGTGTGTGAATGTGGTCTCATTAGTAAGTCGCTTGTAAATGTAAAATGATATTTCTGTAAAGCTGCTTTGAGACAATGTACCATTGTAAAAAAGCGCTATACAAATGGATAATAGTTAGTTAGTTAGTTAGTTAGTTAGTGGGGGTGTTTGGTTTGTCAGTTGAACAGAATTAACGTTAAGTGCACCAGTGAGAAATTGACCAAAGTCTAACTATGTTGTTCTTTCTTCATGTCTTTTAGGCTACATCTATAGTGTATATCTTTTAAAAAATATATTATTATTATTATTATTATTATTATTTTTAAAATAAAGATTAGGAAAGTTTAAAGATTTCGACGGTTTGCGGCAGGGTCTAGAGGAAGTGCCAAAAAAGGAGGACTGCTTATTATTCTGATAAACTCTACACTCCCTCTAAAACGCATACAGGGAAGCGGTCAAGCGATAGAAATTTGTAAATCATTTAAATACTATGCAAAGAGGTCAGTGTTCACACTGCGCTACTGTTATCAGCGTGTCCAGGTGAGCCGAGGTGCGAGGCGGTGAAACGTCCGATTAGCATGAGAGCTTGCATCTGGGGAAACCTCTGACTCAGTGTTTACTGGTCAGACACAAATAATTACATTTCTGTTATAATTTGTATAGTGACGACTCATTCATATCGACTTGTATGTTGGATGGTCTGCCTACTATTAATAAACTATTAGGTCAAAATGTGCTACTATTTGAAAAAGAAGTTAATGCATTTGTGGAAGGAGTCTCCAGTGCCGGTAATTTTCCATCACATCAATCGTCGTTTTATTCTTTACTGAATTTAGTGCCAAAACATTCATGTGATACATAGCTGATTGTGTCCATTTTCGCCATCTCTGCAGTGGAACATGTCATCATTTCTGCTTAAAATGAGGGACGCCACTTTCCCCACCATTTTGCGAATCGGGTGTAACGTGTCACAGCGTGCAAGCTGCCGATGCTCTGATGTTCTGATAGACTCGTACACTTCCACCCAGAGGAGCAGTTGTGTTTACGTACGGCCGTTATTGAGAGAGTCTTGGCGACGAAGGTGTTGTATTTGTTCATTGATTGTGAAACCGAGAACGAAAAAGTATCCGCTGCGCAGCGTCGCTCGCCGTAGCTCAGATCATTACTCAACCGCATGAGCACGGTATCTCCTCCTGCTTGAACGTTATTGCCTTTCAGTTAGCTTTTACTCACTGACCCAAGTCCAGCGTAATTGTTTACCGCCTCACCGTCTGGAAAATGATTTGCTCGCGGGATAATTAGGTGAAAATTTATGGCGCTGTCCATTGCCTGCTCGTATCACTGGAAGATAACAGGATTTCAGCAGATACAATGCCTCTATGTTCTGTTAGATAATCTGAAAGAGAGCCTGTTAGCAGTTCCTCATTATTATAGTGCGGTGGACAGATCCGTCCCTTCCCCCAGCCTCAAGCCTGTCAATGTTCTCTATTGATACAGATTTCAAGTCTGGGTTGTGGTGTTGAACACCCGGGTGAGAAGGGGGCAAGATTTGGTATTCAGACACGTTTTTAAATATTTACAAACCTATATTTTGTCCTACCAAACATAGTTAGCGGAAATAATAGTGGTAGCACTGTACAGTGTTTCCTATTGAGAAACACGAGAGTGCAAAAGTCTGCATAACTTGAAGACAAAATGAACGAATAAATGAAGTGTTGTTTTGTTTCAGAGATGTAATTACTATTATAATATTAAAAATGATAAATATATATTTTTTGAAGAGGTTATAAGGTGTTGCTCCCTCCTGACAGCAATGTGTGGTTTTTTTTTTTAACGCTTATGTTTAAGTATAGAATCCATGTAACAATCCATGTAACAATCCTTGTAACAATCTCTAGCATCCATGTTATATTCCACCGTCTTGAGCTCACTCTTATATAATAGTATTTCTTCTCAAGAATATACAGTATGTTGAAGATATATGATGGACGCTCTAAAGAATATATAAGTGGGTGGTGTGATGCAGCACTACGTGAAGCAGAGTGCTGTTAATGCCCCGAAGTGGATTATTTTCATGTAAGTGCACAGACAGCTCGTGATTTTTGAAACCATAAAGCGTAAACTCCAAGCAGGTCATGGCGTCAAGAACGCTGCTACGTTCCAGAACATTTCAGACAAAAACCTGGTTGCCTCTGCCATGAGGTTCAACCTTGGCCTTAGATAGAGCTCACAAAGTTTTGCCATGACTTTCTCAGTCTCTGAATATTAACCCTACTGAAAAGCTGTCCTCATGCACAAATGAAAATGAAGAAAAAATGAAGTATGTTTCGAGTTCATTAATGTGAATATAAAGGAGATAAATATATAAATACAGTATATAATTAATATATATATATATATATATATATATATTTATATATATATACACATATTATATATGTATGTGTGTATATGTATGTATATATGTGTGTGTGTGTGTATATTAGTGTGTGTGTGTGAAATATATATATATATATTATATATAATGCCGCACTCATATATGCTCATTCTCTCCCTTGCCCACTGGACATACGACACAATTTAATTATCCGTTATTACAGTACGAATTTTCGCTCTGTGATGTTGAGAGACATTATCAAGATGGAGGTCAGTGTTCTCCTAATCTGGTCTGATCTGGTCGGAGATCAGCATACATAATGCATCATGCTTCCATTAAAGGCTGATGTAACCTTTGCAGATGGCAAAGACATTAATGCGAATTCTACCGTACCTTATCTTCCTGTTTACGATATATACGATAAGATAAGATAATACTTTATTAATCCCCAGATGTAGAAATTAGGGATTTTGATTGTATTGTAATTAATTTGCTCATTTGTGAGATACGTGTAGAAAATGAGGTGAGGTTTACAGCAAGGCAGATAATGCTCACGTCTAGATTTATAAATATTATTATTCTATAAAACTATAGTTGTGTATTTTAATAAAAATTAAGGAAGAACCATTAAAGAAATTGAATAGGCACTTTAACAGGCATTTAGGATCAGGCGAGTGGGTAGTGCTAAAGAGCTCATATTGTTTGGTCATTAAAGGTGCATACATGAATGTGAATTACTTTAAATCTTACAGGTTGGGCAGCTCTTCTGACGCAAAATAGGTGAGGAACGACCGACGTTAATTTCGAGCACAAGCCGTCTTCCATAAGACTAATGCAGAAAGCCGTCCAATCCTTATGAACTGTTAAAACGCAGTGGCGAACCACCACAGTGGTCCCCGAGCTTGGTTTACAGTCTGTTTGGAGCTTCATTTGCTCTCCCAGCATCGATACAGGTTTCCTCCTGGTTCTCCAGTTTCAAAGCCCTATGGATCAACTACGACCCTGCCCAAGATAAAGCGCTTACTGAAAACGAACACACGAACGAATAACAAGCCACGGCGAGCTCGATAAAGGTTTCAGCCTACTTGTTTGTATATCGTCTTCTTTTCCTCAACTCTCCAGTCCATCAGTAGTAGTTGAGGTCTGATTGTGATCTGGTGCGAGGAGAAGGAAAAACTTTGCATCACCTGGAACGATCGGTAGCAGCCACAGGGCTGAGAAAACACTGTTCAGCGAGCGAGTCAATGGAGTATTGATCACAGGTTGAGCAGTCTTGAGTTTCAGTTTCTGCTGGCGAATTATTGACGTACGTTCCAAACGGGCACAGTTCAGCCTCGCAGTCAGTTTCTCAATACGTGCCTCTTAATCGCAAGCTAAATAATTCAAACTTCTGGAACAGAGAAGGTTCTGATCTTGTAGCGGTGTTTACACGTGTTGTTTGCCGGAGGTGCCACGTAACGTTAACTGTGAGCATGTCTATAATGCTGAGTCAGAGCTTTGGGCTTAGTGGCCCAGAGAAAACTTGGGTTACAAGTGTGTTTAATGTGGCTTGTTCTGGCTCTGTTGTGTATCACACTGTTCTTTTAGTGGGAATTCAGCAAAGACAACGGCGAAGGTTTTGCCATTGCGGTTAAGCAGTTTCATCGTCTCTCTGCAATATTGTTTTGCAATGTTTCTTAATTTTTTCTTGTCACCGTCACCACCAGCTTGTTCATTAGAGCTCTATATATACATCTGGAGTTCTGTGAAGCTGTTTATTGACAATGTGTATCGGTAACAGAGCTACAGAAATCAAAATGACTTCTGGCCAGTTAACTACAGTCTATGGTCCTCAGTAAATCATTTCAGAAGCACGGCACTTCTGTAAATGTTACGTGTCTGTGCATGCGATACTGTTGCGAAACTAAATTATACATAGCACGACGGAGGAGCTTGCGAGAGAAGGAAGAGGTAGAGAGGAAAGCGTGTCACAGCCATGTGCACAGCAATTTAAATGTTAATTGCCTATATTTATCTTCCCCGTGCAGTGTGACGGGCTGATAACCGGGCCCGATAACACTGTTTGTGAAGCACTGGCTCCAGAACGATACGAGAACAGGAAGAGGGAAGGAAGACGGAAGGAAGACGTTGAATTTCTTTGTGCCATCATCTCCCACGCAGTCCTGAGAGTGGAACAGGGAGAAACTTTCTTCACTTAATCAATTAAACATTTTATCGCGACTGTTTGTTCACGTCCTAGTATTTAACAGACCAGTTCATGTCGACATGAGTGCTATGCGTTTTATTTGGATAGCACCGAGTCTTTTGTCACACCGCTGAGTGAACCTGAACAAGCCGAGACCTGAGCACAAGCTAGTGGAACTTTATTTTAACTAGTGGAACTTTAACTAGTGGAACTTTATTTATTTTAACTAGTGGAACTTGATTTTAACTAGTGGAACTTTATTTATTTTAACTAGTGGAACTTGATTTTAACTAGTGGAACTTTATTTATTATAACTAGTGGAACTTTATTTATTTTAACTTGTCTATCTTTAACTAGTGGAACTTTATTTATTTTAACTAGTGGAATTTGATGTATTCTAACTAGTGGAACTTTATTTATTTTAACTAGTGGAACTTGATGTATTTTAACTAGTGTAATTTGATTTATTTTAAGTTGTCTAGCTTTAACTAGTGGAACTTTATTTATTTTAAGTAGTGAAACTTTATTTATTTTAACTAGTGGAACTTGATGTATTTTAACTAGTGGAACTTTAACTAGTGGAACTTGACTTTAACTAGTGGAACTTTATTTATTTTAACTAGTGGAACTTTATTTATTTTAACCAGTGGAACTTTAACTAGTGGAACTTTATTTATTATAACTAGTGGAACTTTATTTATTTTAACTTGTCTATCTTTAACTAGTGGAACTTTATTTATTTTAACTGGTGGAATTTGATGTATTCTAACTAGTGGAACTTTATTTATTTTAACTAGTCGAACTTGATGTATTTTAACTAGTGTAATTTGATTTATTTTAAGTTGTGG
>JAFFST010052766.1:20852-36896 GCA_022414735.1 Noturus placidus
ATTCTCTAATCCATCAAGGAGAATACTATGATCTATAGTATCAAAAGCTGCACTAAGGTCGAGTAACACAAGTAACGAGACACAACCCTGATCAGAGGCCAGTAGAAGGTCGTTTACTACTTTCACTAACGCTGTCTCTGTGCTATGATGAGGTCTAAATCCTGACTGATACATTTCATGAATATTGTTCCTATGTAAGTACGAGCATAATTGCTTTGCTACAACTTTCTCTAAGATCTTCGAGATGAAAGGGAGATTTGATATCGGTCTATAGCTGGACAGTTGAGCGGGGTCAAGGTCAGGTTTTTTAATCAGCGGTTTAATAACTGCTAATTTAAATGATTTAGGTACATAGCCAGTACTAAGGGAAGAGTTGACTATATTTAAAAGAGGTTCAGTTATTCCCTGACAAATCTGTTTAAAGAAAGAAGTCGGTACAGGATCGAGTATGCAGGTTGATTAATTGGCTGAAGAGATTATGGTAGCTAAAGATTTTGTGGTTAAGCAGCAACCCTGACTTTCTAATTGCTAATGTTTTAGAGGGTAATTAGATTAGATCAGATTAGCCAGTTAGATTTATGGGTTAACGCTCATCCTAACAAAATCCTAATACTTTTGTTTCTCACTAACCAACTATGTCATCCCAATTCCAGGCAAAATGCTGACACCACGATTTTGTTTATCAATTACGTCCGTATAACCAGGTCTAATTTCTCCAAGGACACCCCGAAATTTCATCATGATAACTTCTAGACTATTAATTTGTTATTAGATTAGCACATTTAAAAAAAAAAAAAAAAACCAAACAACAAAAAAAATCCTCTGAGACACGCCTACACAAACGTAAAACAAACGTAAGACATTTTCATGTTCATGTAAACAGTTATTTACATTTTTTTACCTGAGGGTGACTTTTTACATTATCACGGTATAAAATGTTGCCTCTCTAGCCTGGCTTCCTGTGCTTACGAGTTCCCTCAACACCAGAGTAGCTGATGAACAGGAAAGAATTCCCATGTTTACTCATCTGTTTTTTTTTTTTAATATGCTGCCTGAATAACAATTAATGTAGAAAAATGTTCTTAATTAACTACTACAATATGAGTTTAGCTATCTCTTATTGGGTGTTGAATGAAGCACTCTAGGAATCCAGAGTCGCTAACGAAATTAGGTTGCCACATCAATTATCTTCCTCGTGAGCTGATGGGAAGCAGACTCATAGAGAGAGAAAATGATATTTAATGGAAGAAGCTTCCCATGCCAGTCATGATTCCCGTTTTATTTCAGCACTTTAATTTAGCAGCATAACAGCGGGTGATAAACAGATTTAGTGAGAGGGGAGAGGTAATATACCTGTCTCATTTTTATATGATTGCTGTGATATCCCACGGTTATGACAGTGTGTTATTTAAAGAATAAAACACGTCAGGGTATGCCGTTGTAGGAAAACAATCAGCGATGGTGGTCAACATGACGCAGAGTTACTGTTACTACCCTGAATATACCCTTTTTGAATATTTTCCAAGAACAACACGTTTTTTTGTTTTTATCAGCAGTTTGCAGACCGTTACAATTTTTAGTGTTTAAAGCACAAGGCATGCTTTTTATACGTTTATAGTTGCATTTAATGGTTTGGAACATTATCACTTGAAAAAAAGAAAAACGTAGCTTGTCATTTTGCAGAGAAACCACTGAACCACATCGGGAAAGTTACAGATTTATTTCTGGCTGGGGCTCAAAGAGCTGACACTGGAGACTCATTCCATAAATGCCTTGAAAGAAATCTTCACCACATTAAAAATTATACATATATTTTTTTTTTAAATTCTGTTTATGTGGAATGTCCACCAATGCCAGCATGTGCGAGTAGTCTAGATGTTCTAAATTGTTCAACAAAACCCCCAAAAAAGGCCACCATTTAAATTTTTTTTTCATTTTTACTTCCATTTGCCTTATTAGTCCTGCACTAATTGGTGGTACTGGATTTGAATGACATTACTTTGAGCCGGAGTGTGCAGCGATGCCTTTGCACGAGCCCACACGAACTGTTGCTGAGACGCTTCCATCTGTCTTCTCACCACTTTCATAACACTGATTTCGGAGAGGATATAATTAGATTCCGACGTCGCGCAACCGATCTGGTGGAAGTAAATGCGTTCCACACTGAAGTTCATGTTCGCACTCTCTCAGGAACGACTGAAGGATGACTTCCCACTCGCAGCCATCACTCTTCCAAAGAGCCGACTCGATTACGGCACAGCGTTAACTGCATTATCATACCCTCACACTGCGTGGCTTCGTGAATAGGAAAAAAATAAACAAACAAAAAAACCTGATGGACTAGCGGAATCTTCTAGCGTTAAAGTCAAAATGGCAGCTACCTTCTGAACATCCGCTGAATGTGTCGTATGTTCCTGTATTATTCATGTACTTTAAATGTCAGGACACATCAGGGGGGTTTATTCTCGGCCAGTGCCACCTGAGCATAGCACAGCGAGACGGTGAATAAAACTGTCCTCTGTAGAACCTGTACTGAATAGATTTCAAAAGTGCTAAATAATGCATCATTTGTCAATATAGTATGCTGTTTAGTAGAGTAGCGTGCTAGTCAGGATTGGGTAACAATGAGAAAAGTCTCTACAATACATGAGATGTATAACGATATATACACTGATCATCCATAACAATAAAACCATAAACCATTGGGTTCTGCCGTTCATGTGGATGTAACTTTGACACGTACCACCTGCCCTAATATTGTTGCAGACCAATTGCACCAGACCAAGTGCACCAGACCAAGCACATCAGACCAAGCACACCAAGTAGACCAGACCCAAGCGCACCAGACGAAGTGCACCATGTAAACCAGACCCAAGCGCACCAGACCGAAGCGCTCCAGACCAAGTAGACCAGACCGAAGCGCTCCAGACCAAGTAGACCAGACCGAAGCGCTCCAGACCAAGTAGACCAGACCCAAGCGCTCCAGACCAAGTAGACCAGATCCAAGCGCTCAAGACCAAGTAGACCAGATCCAAGCGCTCCAGACCAAGTAGACCACGCAACGGTATTTCCTAATGTCACTGGCCTCTTTCACCACGTTAATGCACCCTGCCACACTGCAAAAATAGTTGAGGAATGGTTTGAGGAATATGGCAGAGTTCAAGGTGTTGACACGGCCTCCGAATTCCCCAGATCTCAATCCAATCGAGTATCTGTGGGATGTTCACACGTTTTTGAATTGCGAGCTACTTTTAACATAACCAGTCGAGGAGATCTACCTACACTAAAAATGTGAAACATTTTTTATATATATATATAATATATAAAATGTGTGTGTGTGTAATATATATATGTGTATATATATGTGTGTGTGTGTGTGTGTATGTATATATATATATATATATATATATATATATATATATATATATATATATATATATAATGAGTATGATTCAAATATATATACACACAATATATGTTCATGCACCTTGCATAACTGCATGAGCCCTTATGGCACACTACAATTCAGTACATTTTTGGTCATTACCTTACTCTGATGACGTGCACTGAATAGAATCAGCCAGGGTTGCATAGTCCTGACAGTAGCTGAAGCAGGCCTCCAAATGATGATCAGTCATTGTGGAACTGTATTTGGACTTAATAATCTTCATGTGGGAAAAGGCTGAGTCACATAAATAATAGTAGCGACTGGCTCCAGTAAAGCCTTGAAGGCATCTGTCAAACTCTGACCGACAGCTGTCAATCTGCTCCATGTAGTGCAATGTTAAACTGCGCACGAGCCTCCCGCAGCATCTCCAGCTCTGATGCGAGGTTTTGGAAGTTTCCGTTTAAAGGCATTTTCCGTTTAAAGGCATTAACTGAGCTGATCATATTGACCACGGTTTGTCTTTTCCTTGCATCTCCAAATTAAGCTCATTTAACATGTTGGTCAGATCGGACAAAAATGCCACTGATCATCATAGAGTTGGGAGATTCTGCATGTTTAACAGCCAATAGAAACCCCCTTATCTCTGGACAGAGCTCTCAAAATCTCTGCAGGAATTTACCCCTACTAAACCATCTCACGTCAGTGTGTAGGAGCTCAGTGTGGTCGCAGACCTCATTGCAGGCGCATCGTCCGTGGTGACTGATATTAATGTTCACACTGGGAGCTGGGGTTTGTCTTTCAAAGACTGAAAAAAGTTAACTCGGTGATTTCGCTTGCTAGTCTTTAGCGTTGGTGCTTTTGATCATACACGCGTGGTGAGAGAAAAGACGAGATCTCAGACTGGCTGTCCTGTACATCAACGCTAACATTTTTAAATTTTTTTTTTTTTTTTTGAATGGCGATCTACCCTCACTTCCTTTGCGATCGATCGCGATCGACCTATTGTGCACCCCTGTTCTAGACAAACAAGTCCAATCCATGGAGACCCCACCTCACAACTTGCAGTACTTAAAGGATCTACTGCTAAGGTCTGGGAACCATATTACCAGAGCACACCGTCAGGGTCCTTGTGGAGTCCATGCCTCGATGGGTCAGAGCTGTTTTGGTGGCATGAGAGGGACCTACACAAAATTAGGCAGGTGGTTTTTATGTTATATCTGATCGGTGTAGGTTTGCATACACACCAGCAGCTAAAAAAAAATCTGTAGAACGTTAAAAATGTTTTTATTTTATAGATGAAGTACAACAAATAAACATGTAATCATTTGAATTATTTCAATATAAAAAAAGGATTAGTGTATTGAGATGTAATTGATCATGATATCGATATTATATTATCAGCCCTAATCAGAATAACTGTTTGAAAAATTCCCGCAGGAAAACATACAAGCGTCCTTGTATGGCTTGTAGCGAGGCTTGTAGCGCTTCATGGTGCATGTATTTCTATAGACGTTAAATTAAATCAAAAAGCGTCAACATTACAAAATATTTGAGAAAAACACTCATTACTGGAAGCACATTAAGTCTAGGGTTCTTCATGATTAATGAAAATGATATGCTTTAGAAACAGAAAGTGGCCATAATGTAGTGCATAGGCGTTAAGCTCTGAATTCTCCACTCAGAAGATGTAGATTATTATTATTATTATTATTTTTTTTTTTATGTAACAGCAGCTCTGACAGTAGTTTCTGCTGTAAAGCTGTAGTATAAATCAGTGGTTCTCACGCTTTAACACTAAAATAATTTCTATTTTTCATGAAGTATTGAAATTGGCCAAATAATATTTCATAGAACTTTCTCTTTCTGCATTCTCCACTAATTGCATTCCATCGAAGTTGACTTTGGTGCTTGGACCCCTTCGTAAACAACCCAATTGGACCCCACAAAACGGTAAAGAACACAGACCCCTTGGCTACGCTGCACGGACCTCTGGTGGTCCTCGGAACCACAGACATAAACGGCAGGTATAGATTGATTAATTCGTAGGTTGTAACGTGTTCTCATTTCCGTAGTAACAGCTCATTCACAGGCTCTGGTGTGTTCTCGAGTTATAACAGGAACTTGCCTTGTGGACGTTAAATGATGCTTAATATAAATGTGTAAAAAGTGTGATGCTCATTAAGAAATTCAAAATGTATTTTTTGAAATCTTTGGCAAGTTGCTCAAAACAGGTCATGCTGTTATAGCAGAATGTATCCTCTTCGTCTAGTTTCATGCTGCGTGGGAGATTTGGACGAGGATTATATTTCTCAGATGTCCAGATAGAGATTATTTCTCCTCTGACACTCCATGAGTCAGCAACCTTGACCGTATTGGTGGTCATGTGACCTCTCCGTCCTACTGCGTATAGTGGTGAAAAATGTGGAACTTCCATTTCACTTTGTTACAGAGCGCTCTTTCATCTCGTTGCCATGGCGATAATGAGTAATAGGGAGATGAGTTGTTGCCACCGGTTCACCGGTATCTTTGCGACGGTGCAGGTATGATGTCACTAGCCAATGGTTCTTGTTTCCATTCAACCTGCGTGCTGCGTCTGTGCTGCTGCGTGACACATCGGATGAACATTCATACGTCCTGCACACGCTGCCGAGGCGCAATAAAGCTTTTAACTGTCGCAATTTATTTATAGAGTCTCCTGGGGTATTTCCACATTAGCAAAAGCAGGTCAGTTTTGAAGCAGGTTTATACATGATTTCCTCTCTCTCTCTGTCTCTCTCTCTCTCGCTCTCATTCTCTCCATCTCTCTCTCTCTCGCTCTCATTCTCTCTCTCTTTCTGTCTGTCTCTCTCTGTCTCTCGCTCTCATTCTCTCTCTCGCTCTCTCTCATTCTCTCTCTCTCTGCCTCTTTCTCTCTCATTCTCTCTCTCGTTTTCATTCTCTCTTTCATTCTCTCTCACTCTGTCTCTTTCTCTCTTATTCTCTCTCTCTCTTTCATTCTCTCTCTCTCTCATTCTCTCTCTTTCATTCTCTCTCTCTCTCATTCTCTCTCTTTCATTCTCTCCCTCACTGTCTCTTTCTCTCTTATTCTCTCTCTCTTTCATTCTCTCTCTTTCATTCTCTCTCTCTGTCTCTCTCTCTTTCATTCTCTCTCTCTCTCTTTCTCTCTTTCTTTCTGTCTGTCTCTCTCTCGCTCATTCTCTCTGTTTCTCATTCTCATTCTCTCTTTTTCATGTACTCATTCTTTGTCTCATATTCTCGTTCTCTCTCTCTGTCTCACTCTCTCTCATTCTCTCTCTCTCTCATTCTCATTCCCTCTCTCCTCTCTGTCTCTCTCTTATATTCTCTCTCGCTCTCATTCTCTCTTTCTCATTCTCTCTCATTCTCTCTCTCTCTCATTCTCTCTCTCTCTCTCATTCTCTCTCTCTCTCTCTCTCTCTCTCTCATTCTCTCTCTTTCTTTCTTCCACTTCTCCAGCTCTTTTATATCCAGGTGCTAGATTGCAGGTTTATTTAAACGGATATCAAGCACAACTTGCATAATCATTGCATTGTTTTTACTTCTCGATTGGCAATATTCAAACGTTTTTTTATATGTAAAAAACATACAAACAAACAAAGCTTTGGTAGCACTGTTTATAGAAAAATACTCAAGAGCATCAACAGTGTTGTGATGAAGTCACTGTTGAGTTAGTTACCACGCCAACGTTGATTTATTTTTCTGTATCAGCACGTCCTCGAAGTGTTTAATTCCTCTTATTCCACAGCAATTTGCCAATACAGAGCTCTGTATTAACTAAACAGCCCCGCCAATATACTTGTTATCCGTTTATAGTTACATTTAATGTTGTGGAACGTCCGTGAAACAAGTTAGTTCCTCATCATCGGTTATTACGAACCGCAACGTCGTCCATTCTGAAAATGTTACAGTTACAGCTGTACCTCCGACACTGGAGACTCCTTCCAAGAACTCTAAACAAACATTTCCTTCCAGAAATCCCTCCCCATATCGACGATTCCACGTTTTTATTTTCATCTGTTTATGAGAAGATTGTTTTTTCTACTTCATTTCAACGTTATTTATACTATTTAAACACGCCACTCGCATTTCATATTAGGCTCGGAAAGTTCAACAAGAATGATCAGGACCATGAAGTATCCTCACTGTACTTAGAATATGGATTTATTCATACATAAGTTGCTCATTAGCTCAGAAGTTCCTGTTTACACAAAAAAGTTAAAAGTCTGAGGAAGTGTTCTGAGGAAGAGATTTGACTTTATGAACTGTAAATGCTCAGCAGTTGCTGCAGTGATTTCATCGTGTGGTTTTGGAGGAAGGGAGTTCATTTGGCATCACTGTGTGATGTATGAGTAGTTTTTCTTCTCCCCCCCCCCCCCCCCCCCCCCACGTGAGAGATCTGTTCTTACTCACTTACGATTTACATCTGCAGCCTGCACCAAAACACAGCAGAAGATGTTTTTACAGTTTAGTCGTGCCAGTGACCGGCGAGTTTGTGGGTTTTAATGAACCGGCCAGATAGCATCAGGTTTTAAGCATGGTACTGTAACGCAAGCCAAATGCGCCACACGATTAAATAATAAATCTTCTCGTTTCATTTCTCAGTATTGTTTTACTTCATGATGACATGTTGTGATGACGCAGATGTGTATCGTGTGCATTTTAGATCAGATTTTTTTAAACTATCGGATGGAGATTTTTGTTCTGAGTGAGCGGAAAGAAAAAATAATGAGGAAGAAACCTCGAGACTGAAAAAACAGAAACGCGTCCTCTTGTGAGTGACACCGGCTAGTGAGATGAGTCATTACACTTCTACAACTAAATGCTGTAACGACAATCATGACTTGACATTCAGCACGAGCGTATCGTGAGTAAGTTCTGGGATGAGCGCAAGCCTCCAGTCTTACGACTCAGTTGGTTAGCTTTTCGGTTCATTCTGACGTTGCATGCTCTAATTTCCCCCTCATAAACCATGAATAGGGATTTTACACCTGCGCCAGCTGTAACATCTGGTTCTTGCTATTGTGTAGCAAACAGGGGGGGGAAAATCCTCTCTTTATTTCACTGCTCAGCCTGAAGGTTTCCAGCACACAGTATTTCCCTTCATTAGAGTAAATAAGGCTTAACTTATGACCTAAATGATCATTTTCTTAGAATATCATTGTTACCGGATTTTAACCCACTAGCAGAGTCTACTTATTGCATGAAAGCAATTCCTGTCATCTAGAGAGCTGGAGAAATAGTGATACGTTGAACCCGGACACCGATTCCTCTACTGTACACTGTCGTCGGATTCTAATTTATCTCATATGATCTGAAACAAGTGCAAGTGATCAGGATAATACCATCACACAATAAGTAGACTTCTCTTCTCGAAGTGATTCCTTTTTCCTATTTTACAGGAAATCGGTGTATCTAATTTTTTCCCCTTATAATACAGTAGGCGGGGCGGCTGTGGCTCAGTCGGTAGAGCGGGTTGTCCACTAATCGTAGTGTTGGAGGTTCGATTCCCGGCCCACGAGACTCGACATGCCGAAGTGTCCTTGGGCAAGACGCTGAACCCCAAGTTGCTCCCGATGGCAAGTTAGCGCCTTGCATGGCAGCTCTGCTACCGTTGGTGTGTGAGTGTGTGTGTGAATGGATGAATGATGCAGTGTAAAGCACTTTGGATAAAAGCGCTATATAAGTGCGCCATTTACCATTTTTACCATTTAGTAGTGTTGAATTCTGAATTCTGATTGGTCAGAAGTTGAATTAATTTCCTATAACAGCAGCTCTGAAAGTAGTTCCAGCTGCGAGATAAATCACAGTTTAATATTAATGTGCTCAGTCTGACACAGTGGTCACCAACCAGGAAAAAACAAAATCCAAACAAACGTGCAATTCTAGATCAGGTGAAGGTTTCTGTAAGGAGATGTTTATTTTGAATTTTTCTGGAAGGAGTCTCCAGTGTCGATGCTTTGTACCAGTCAGTGGTAAAGCTGTAACTTTTCCAACATGGTTTCCAAGCTTTGTCTTATTAACTTCTGGAAAGAAAAGAGTGTGGCTGGTGAGGGAATGACTGGTTGGAGCTGTTATAAAGTTAGCGATGAAAGGGAATTATTTGGTGGATGTTCAAAAGCATTTAACTATACACCGGTCAAATGTATGATGTATTGGTCATGTTTGAGCCTTTTGGAATTGTAATGCACATCTAAAGACCCAATTCCTCCGTGAACACCTAACCTATCCTTAAAATGCCAACCGCACATTACCCACAAAACCCACTTACTCTGGCGCTTACACCTCTACTCTGCGCACTTTGCTTTTCTCGAACTTCATTAAAAGATCTTGTATGGTAGCACTACTTGTATTGTTTTCCGTTTGATATATCGCTTTGCTTGTGTTTCCACATTTGGATAAAAGCGTCCGGTAAATGAATAAATGTAAATGTACAACATACAAAGACTTCTATTCTATACAGTTGTGTGCTTCAGACTTTATAGAAACAGTTTGATCTGTTGGATCTGAGACAATCTATGCCCACCAAGTTCCCAAACTGACTGCTGTAATGATGGAATGTGACACCTGCGCTGTATAATGGGTCTGAGTCTGATGGACCGTATTCCCAACCAGGCAATCCTTGAGAAGGCAGGCCTGGATGATATGGTGAGAGTGTTCTTCAGACTTTATAGAAACCGTTTGGGAAAGACCCACATATGGGTGTGACGGTCTGGTGTCCACATAGTTTGGCCACACATTGCCAGTCTGCGACAGTATTTTTCAGCCCTGTATAAGATGAACAGTGAGAGTATTTTAGTCACAAGGCTATCGTGTGAAACGAGAGGCGAGCACGTTTTGACGCTTCGTCACATCTTACCCTGTTTTTCATCTTTCCCTGCATCGCTAGCTTTAGGGTGTTGGGGAACGTCTGCTTTGAAAAGCTTCCATGTACAACACGTCAAAGCCGAGCATCTTCAGACTGCTCTCGAGCTCACTATTTGCACTTCAGTTGCACGTCTGCGTGTCTGAAGACTTATCATCATTCCTTGCCCTCGTCGTGCCTCGCCAGATTAAAGAATTTCTTGTAGTCTGGCTCCCAGGCTGACAGCTGGGCATGGATGTAGCTCTGATCTTCTGCAGTGTCTCCTTCATGGAAACTCCTCGGTTGTCTCCGTGTTCCGATGAAAGCCCTCCCGAATCCGTGTGCCTTTTGTCTGAAGGGATCAGTGACGAGGAGCTGCTCTTTGATCTCGTTACTTCAGGGTCTTGTTCAACACATCTGCCTGACAAAGCTCTTCCGCGTTTCTTCCTCTTAATAAGAGATGAGTGTCTGGCTGTTTCAGCCCTTCTTCAGACATGCATTGTCTACAAGTTCCTTCACTTTTCTTTCATACAGCAAGATGCAGACACGCAGAAAGTGGACAGGTTTGTTGTGGCAAAGAAATTGTTCCTCAAATGCTGTATAGGGTCCTACCTGACTAGAGGTGTTTAAGGGCATTTTCGTGCCTGTTCGTCGAGTCGGAATAATAATTTTGTTTGGTTTGGTTGAACACCGTACACAATTAAAGGAACCAGAACCAGAAAAAAATGTTGGCTGGGGGTTAGGTAGGACTGAACGTGCCCTCGTGAGACTTTCATTTATTGGTCAGAAATACAATTGGGATTAAGGTCCGGTGTTTTCTTATTTCTTATGTTCCACGGTCTAAATCAGGTGGCACAGTGGCTTAGTGGTTAGTACGTTTGCCTCGCACCTCCAGCGTTGGGGTTTCGAATCCTGTGCTTCAGGGGTTTCCTCTGGGTACTCCGGTTTCCTCCCCAAGTCCAACGACACGTGTTGTCCTTGAGTAGAATTTCCAAGTTGTCTGTGGTGTGTGAATGGGTGTGGGATTTTGACCTGCAATGATCTGGGCCCCCATCCAGGGTGTCCCTGGGATAGGCTCCTTGGGATCTATACCCTGTGTATGATAAGCAGTACAGAAATTGGACAGAGGGTTTAAATCTCCAGAACATGTATCATTTCTGCAGCACTACAACGCTGTTCTTCGGCTCAGTTTGCACCATGCAGCTCAGTTTAGAAGCTTGCATGTACAAAAAAAAAAAAAAAAAATAGAAACTGCAAAAGAAACAGCATGTTTGGTTTGCTTCCTGCTGTCAGGTTCATTCAGGATTGAACCACTTTCTCACTGCAATTACACCACATTAGAGTTGGCTTAGAAGCAGACTAAGACCACCTTTTGATCAGATTCTCTTGGACCAGTTGTGTGGGTCCACACTCGAGTGTGATCACTGTGTTCTCACCTGCCTAAACAAACTAAAACTGTAAAAAGGAACTGCGTTATTGCTAGTGTTGGATGAGAAGAAAATGAGTTCTATTGCATAATATATTTGATTGTAAATTAAGTTTAGCAGTTAATTAAACACATACCGACACTAGTCTGGTCTTGGGCCCGTGTGCGGGACCGTGAATGGGAATGTGCGGTCTTGTAAAAGTCAGCAAGATTATATCGGGCGAGTCACCTCGGAAAATTTTGGAGAAAACACCCACACATCTGCCTAGGCTCCCGTTGAAATCAGAAGATTAAGAGCACGTAGAACAAATTCAGGCATAATCCTGCATGGAATGCATTTCTATAAACGATATGCTTTATACTTATAAATTGCATCAGCGTTTAATGCAGAGGATGCCCTACATCAGTCTTGACAATAGTTTCGGCTTGTGTCATCATGTCGCGTTTGCAATGAAACAAAGCGAAACCTCGCCCGTTAGTTTAAAAAAAGAAAAAGGTATTCACAGCAAAAAGCATTACCATCAGATTTGCATGAATTGACAGCTCCTTTTTAAAATTTTTTTTTACTTGGTTGCTCCATAACTTCAAGATGCTCAGCATTCTGATGTGCATATCATCACTTCACCTGTACACTCAATGCTCTGCTGCTCATTAAGTAGCGTAAACGGTGTCTCCGGTGATTGAGTAATTATTTATCCGGGCTATGAAGACGGTTATTTTAATGAAGCTGTGCATGTACGCCCCAGAGTCAGATGAGTAATTAAGGGGCTGTTTTCCATACTAATGACATTAGCCATCTCTGAGGTAATCACGGCGAGAATAGTAGAGTACCAACAGCTGCACGTTCATACACATGCTTGCACGCACACACGATTGAGAAGACCAACTCCATCCAGCCCTTTGCAGTTCAGTTTTGAACATGTGCATGTAAGGAATCCTTGACGTATGACGTAATGTGAACTGGAAAAGCTTTAAACCGCCGAAACGTTTATATATATATATATTTGTTTATCTCAGATCGTTACAGTCGACCTCGTTTGAAGTTATGTAAATGTTTGCTGCTATCAACTGATTATAGCTCATGATATTTTATTGTAGTACACAGAGTGTTGAGGGATGTTGTTTGGCTGGGGAAGTCACTTAACTGGAGCTGATAAAACAGAGCAAGGTAAACACACTGTGCAAATGTGTATGGGCACTTAGTGGTGTAAAGTACACAACGGTTTGCATGAAAGTTTTTAATGGTAAAAATTTGAATGTGTCTTCAAACCTCGAGACATTTACCACGGTGCCCTGTGATGGTCTGGTGTCCAACCCAGGGTGAATTCTGCCCCCGTCTACTCAGTGTTAACAGGATTGGCTCCAGATCCCCCGTGACCCTGATCAGGATAAAGAGGTTACCGAAGATTGATGAAGATGACACATTTATCCACTAATGCCAGCTCAGAGTTCTTTAGAATGACAACAGCAGGTCTTTGCATGTCCCAGTGAAATGAGATATAAGGCCAGAAGTTGCTTGACTCGGGCTGTAGGCCATGAATTCAGATGGGAAGACACTGTTGAAGATGGATGCAGCGACTTCACACTCGTAAGCTACCGTCATAAATACCCCACCATTGGTTCTCAGGAGTCCTTCATTCTCTGCAGGTTTGCTTGTGACAGTCATTAACCCAGGAGCAGCAGCTTTTAGCTGGCCATTACTCAGCCACATCATGCTTTCACCTCCACCAAGCATAAAAAATCAGGCTCATTATGCTACGTAGGAGTATATTTGGGGTCATCGTAGCCTGGACATAGAGGAGCCCGCTTGACCATGAGGCTCCCAGAGAATGTCTGTAAAGGCTATCGGGCATTCCCATCATTTTAAATTTTTTAAAAGCGTAGTGGGAATATGTCGAGGTGAGTGGTCGTTAATGTAGACGATAGTTCAGTTCTAACGTCACCCCAATAAACTGCACTTAGAAGGTATGAATCTTCTCAAGATGATTAGGGAAAAGTGAGGAGATTGCATGACATTGGGAGACAGTGAGTCTACATCAAGGATGTATGCTTGTCCTTGTTGGGAACGGTTGTCCACTTTCACCGCTTGTTCTTTTACTGTTACACTGATGATACTCAACTCTGAGTGTCAGCACTCCACTTTAATCATCCCCATGTTCACTTCAGCCTTTCAAAGACATCCTGTATACATGACTACTGCCATCAAGGTCCTCCAGGAAGTATTGGGTAATCTTCTGCTGTTTCAGGTTTTTGTCATATGACATTGGGAATATTAAGCTGTACATTTACATTTATTCATTTAGCAGACGCTTTTATCCAAAGCAACTTACAAATGAGAGCACATTCATACACCAATGGTAG
Source organism: Noturus placidus (assembly GCA_022414735.1). Classification (NCBI taxonomy): domain Eukaryota; kingdom Metazoa; phylum Chordata; class Actinopteri; order Siluriformes; family Ictaluridae; genus Noturus; species Noturus placidus. The sequence goes on from JAFFST010052766.1 coordinate 34,887, forward strand.
CAGAGCCGCATGCAAGGTGCTAGCTTGCCATCGGGGGCAACTTAGGGTTCAGTGTCTTGCCCAAGGAGACTTCGGCATGGGATCACCCAGGCCGGGATTCGAACCACCAACCCTACGATTAGAGGATTAGTGGACAACCCGCTCTACTGACTGAGCCACAGCTGCCCATTTTGACTATGCAGCACAACTGATGCTTGATGTATATAGACTAGTATGGGGTCTCTTTCATCCAGGGCCTCTGCTCCATCCAAATCAGTAGGGTCTGTGAGTGTACAGTGCTTAATAAATGAAGGAATAAATGAATAAAAACATGAAAATCCCAGCTTTTATAGAATGAATGGCTCAGATGAATGGCTAGCCGTCTTCAAGATTATAAAGAAGTCAAGTCCACTTTTGAGTCACTGCTAATAGACCATCCTAAGGAATAAATGTGCAGGATTTCATGCTCTGAATGCACATCGTTTGAGCCTGAACTGAATAGAGAATGAAGCATGTGGAGGTCCTTGGCTGATCATACAGTCTAGCTGTGGAACCGGGTTAAAGCAACCCTGATCGAGTTCCTCATTGCGCCAAACATGTCAATGAGAGGGTAGTAGTTTTATACTGCTATAGATTGGAGCCCTGTTCAGGATGGAGGCAAGCACCGGCATGCCAGAATATGCCAGGTATTCATGTGCATTTTCTGCTAGACAACTGGTAAATCCCACTGATTTACGACGTATTTATTTAGAGCGCAACTATGTTTTAAGTTCAGCAGGAGTGAAAATGAAGTGGAATGAAGTGAGGTGCCTTCATTAGGTTGGACTGAGAGCTTCTGATACTCTGGAGGGCTTCTACCAAAGAGAACCTACCACTCTGTGTCAATGCCATTGCCTCGATGAGGTTTGATAGTAGAGGTCATACGGTGCGCATGGTGATAAAGATCCACTATAAGCTTCCGTTATCTCACCAGCCAGGCCTAGATGGGCCTTTAGAGAGTAAAATCCCCTGACTTCATATCCTTTTCCGTTTTCCAAGATTTGTACCCTTGCACAGGGATTTTCTGGTTCATAGAGGCAGAGAAGAACGAAGATGTTTCTTCTTTGTCAGAGCTCATAAGGGCATGTTCTACCCGGCCGTTCTCCAGTGGGTTTACATAATAATCTCTCCTGTAGTACTTATGATGTTTTGTGGTCAGTGAATAGTCACCTCAGACCAAAACTCCTCAGTTTCTACGTGGTATAAAGGAGAAAGTGGGAAAAAAAAAGATTTCTGCTGATGTCCACTCATCTCCAGCACTGCCCTACAATGTGCTTTAAGGCAAATCTACTTTCTTTTTTGCATTAGGGTTTGATTTAAGGTGGACGTGTTTGATTTTCAAACAGATGGTTTTCCTATAGGGGGCTTTGCTTTTGATTCAGTAATGACACAGAGGGGTTCCTGCGATGCGCCTGGTGTTTGGATAATGCTATCAGATTTGCATATTGCTTACCAGCATGCATTATTCATCTGGTGTCTGCCTCTCCAATTAGTCCAAGTGGAGCCTTTCTCCAGAGAAGGTTTAACATCTGTGTGACCTGGAAATCTTCAAGGCAGTTTGGCTTGTTTCGATACTCAGCGGCCCTTGGATTTAGGCATTCCTCGTGAACATGCTTGGTTAAGCCAGAATGCGCCTCTCCTGTGGGAGAGACTTGTCTGTCGATGATGATTATAGGGAGACAGGACACATATAAAACGGTATTCCCACGTGTGCCAGAGCAGGCCCTGAACTGTCTCTGCAACATACACGTTTATACACGTCCCTTATATAGGACGTGATTGATGTACAGTGGTGTGAAAAAGTGTTTGCCCCCTTCCTCATTTCCTGTTCCTTTACATGTTTGTCACACCTAAGTGTTTCGGGAACATCAAACCAATTTAAACAATAGTCAAGGACAACACAAGTAAACACAAAATGCAATTTTGAAGGTGTTTATTATTAAAGGTGAAAAAAAATCCAAACCATCATGGCCCTGTGTGAAAAAGTGATTG
>JAFFST010052766.1:37899-52518 GCA_022414735.1 Noturus placidus
CTTTTAAGGATCTTCTGGTGGACCTTACTGTGTCAAGCAGCTCCTATTTAAGTGATGCCTTGATTGTGAACAGGTGTGGCAATGATCAGGCCTGGGTGTGGCTAGAGAAATTGAACTCAGGTGTGGACAACCACAGTTATAGTAAGGGGGGCAATCACTTTTTCACACAGGGCCATGATGGTTTGGATTTTTTTTCACCTTTAATAATAAACACCTTCATTTACAAATTGCATTTTGTGTTTACTTGTGTTGTCCTTGACTATTGTTTAAATTGGTTTGATGTTCCGAAACACTTAAGTGTGACAAACATGCAAAGGAACAGGAAATGAGGAAGGGGCAAACACTTTTTCACACCACTGTATAATCCATAAAAGCATCCCCAATGTGTTTTACCCCTTCAACTATTAGTCAAATGTCTAAATAAGCTCAGGTATAAGATTACCGCATTGTTTTTTTTTTTCTTTGACACAAGTCATGTTGCATTATATTGTTGTGAACAAGCTTCTCGTGTGTTGCATAGATCTTGAGTTATTAGGTATCGAAAGCCACACAGTCTTTTTTTGGTTTGTCGTTAAGGTGGGTGGTCGTGCGGGTGCACTCCTCCACCCTTTCCTCCTCCGTCTCAGGAGGTTTGTAGCGATTCGGTCCCGAAATGCAGAAGTGTACTCACAGGTGCCTTTCATTCTGACTGATACTTCTCACCGCTAACTCACGTTTTGTCTCAGACTTTCTATGTGAACGTCTTCCTGTCTGTTTGAAGCCATGCTTCGCTATCACGCTGTTTGACAGATGCTCTGACTCTTTCACCAGTGTTTTGGGAGCAGATCACTGTCTGGGTTAAAGATCAGTCTACCAGACTGCCGTTCCTCCTCCCGCCTGCTTTTACTCCTATTTTCCATCCTACTCAGACACAACAACCTTCTCTAAGGAGTTCCATCGCTCTTTCTCTCTCATCTTGTGTCTTAGTTCTTTTTGTTTGTTTTTTTGTTTTACTCTCTTCTTTCCCTGTAGTCACATCTTCTGCCTCTCTGTGCAGTGTTAGTTTTTGTCAATGTCTGGTGTTAGGAGATGCCCTGTAAACTCCCTGTAGAATGCAGTAGGGAAACAGGATCAGTAAAGATGGTGCACCTCAGGAGGAGAAAACTAATGCATTATTCTGTGTGTGAGCATGGCACAGCTTCAGGATAGACTGTCAGAGGATGACAGCTTTTTTGTTATTTGTTTTCTTTTGTCTTCTATTCGACCATACCTTCTCCACTACCTTTCCGCTTTGCCCCCCTCCCCCTTTGTCTCTGATTTTGTTTGGTTTGTTCTGAAAAAGAAGGCAAAAAAAATTCTCCTTTGGCAAATATGCGGCTTGTATGGAACATCCCCTCACACTTCTTCTGCTGATTTGATTTAGCGAGAACATGTACATCCACAAACATCACATATGCCGAGTCATGTAAATATAAATGAAACAATGTAGAGAACAAATAAAGCAAAAAAAAGGAAGTACTGTGTGCCAAACTACCCTACAGTGCAGAAATAGGTCTTTAGTTCCAATTAAAAGGTGCGTAAAAAGCTCTCCAGACCAATTACACACAGCAGAGGATGTACTTTTAGCCAAGGAATTGGATTTGAAAGACTCACATGTGGAATTAGGAGACTCCCAGATGTTGAGATTTGTAATATTGTGTAACCATGAATTAATATATTTCAGCCCCAAATTATTTTCCACAGGAATTTATGGAGAAAAGCATGGAGATTACTGATGATATTACATGTGTATTATCTCTTGGCCTTACTACATTATCTCATGGAATGGGTATATTATCTTGTGGCCAAAATGGATTATCTAATGTCTTCAGTAACTTATCGTTTGGCCTCACTAAATTATATCATGGCTTCAATATATTATTTCACGGCCTCAATATATTGTATCATGGAATTAATATATTATGTTGTGGTCGTAAGAGATTATCTAATGGTCTCAATGTGATATTTTTTGGCTTCATTATATTATCTCATGGCCTCACTATACTATCTCATCACCTCAATATATTATCTCATGGCCTCACTATGCTATCTCATGACCTCAATATATTATCTCATGGCTTCACTATGCTATCTCATGACTTCGATATATTATCTCATGGCTTCACTATACTATCTCATGACCTCGATATATTATCTCATAGCTTCACTATACTATCTCATAACCTCAATATATTATCTTATGGCCTCACTATGCTATCTCATGACCTCAATATATTATTTCATGGCCTCACTATGCTATCTCATGACCTCAATATATTATCTCATGGCCTCACTATACTATCTCATTACCTCAATATATTATCTCTTGTCCTTATTGTATTATCTCACGGCCTCAACATATTATTGTAGCCTCAATATATTCGATTGGCCTTGTATATTATCTCATGGCCTCAATATATAAATTTGTGACTTTGCCTTTATGTATATATATTAAAAAAAACACCATATCACCTCAGTGGCTCCTTAAAAACTTTTGGCTATTCTTTCTTCCAGTGTGGGTCTTAAAAATTCAAGATGCTTGTTAGTTGGAAGGTGTTTTATAGCAGGCTGGTTTTGTAGCACAGCACTTTTTTGATTTCTCACTGGAGTCCTAGAGAGACACCGTCCTCATTTTTCACAGCTGATGATTCTCACTGACTTGCTATTAAATCAGAGAAAAGTTGAACTGTAGGCCCTTTGTAAGAGCGCACATCTTCACCTAGACTGATGAAGAGGCGGCCGTGTCTATGGCACAGTGATTGCAGTAACGTCGTACGCCTTTGTGTACTAAATAATTGCTAATCTCACAGTCGTACCAGTACATAATGCCAGTGTGTGTGTGAGACATAATGGTTATGGTTGGAGCTGTGGTACTGGAGTGATTGCTGTGAACAGTAATGCAGTGTGTGTTGTGCTTGTGTGAATACTGGTTAATAATGGAATCGTGAGGCTGCTATATAAGGGCTCTCGGTTGTCGATTTTATTTATATGTTGGTGTGTATAAGAGCCCGCGAGTGTGTTTGAGTGTTTTTGTATAAATGCTTCTTTAATTAAGAAACTCTTCAGTTCCATGTCTGCTTCCATAGTTACTAAGAGCTGTGTATGCACAATCAAATCATGGATCAAGACAAGCTCTTAAATTGATTGACCTTTGGTTTGTAAAATAAACCAAAGCTGAAGATATAGCTGTTTCATGGTTACGGTCTGTCAGTTTATTGCTGCTTAGAGCTTTGATTGGAGAGTGCTTGCATTTCAGTGTGGCATGACTGCAACAGAGTTATGGCATTAAAATACAGTGCAGTGACGTGACGTACGTTCACTTCTGACAGGAAGTCGGTGTTCATTCTTCCAGCAGCAATCACCTGCGGATTGTTTCCCACTGAAGAGGTCAAGAGCAATACAGTTAAGGTTTTGCTTGTCAGCGTGGCATGTTTCCTGAAAAGCAAGGCTGTTTACGTATCGAATTTGACATCGTGTCGATTGCCTTACGAGTTGTCGTGGATTCTTCTCCATAAAATGCGACAGTCATTTGACTTTGTGGCTGCGCAGCTAGGAACTTTCGTATTATAGGAGATCAAAAGGCGAGCACTGAACTACTTGTTTGGGAAATTGTAGCAAAATATGTATGTAGGTGATAATAAATGGAAAGTCCTTGTAAAAGAAAATGAATAATAGTCAGTGATTCCATGAAACTATAACAGGGCTACTTGTTCAGTAGCCAGGTATGACACACACACACACAGATGGTTGGAGAAATAATGAGTTAGATGAAAAGCAACACGTATTCCAGCTGCATCGTGCCATGATGGAAAAATAAAAAAAAGCATGGGCTTATTATAGAAGGAAACAAATTTGAACGAATAAACAAGTTTATAATGCAGCATGTGCACAATGCAGATGGCTCATTTGTTCCTGCTCAAATTTGGACTAAATGACACTCTAGTCACTCTTGACCCGAGCTGGTTCTGGTTTATCACTAGTGTTTTTCCACTTCAGCCAGTCTCGAGCAGAGCGACATCTGGCACCGCATAATCGCGGAAACGCGATGACAGTGCAGGAAATTAAATCTGCTCCAGGGGTCGCAATCTCATGCTGTCTGCAATCGTAACAATATTATAATGGCTCCACACATCGAAACGAGAAAGATCCGTTTGATTTTCCCGTCTTTTCTTTCATTTCAGTTCCTGTGCCTGAAGAACATCCGGACGTTTCTCAAGGTGTGCCACGACAAGTTCGGTCTGAGGAACAGCGAGCTCTTCGACCCCTTCGACCTGTTTGACGTGAGAGACTTCGGGAAGGTGAGTCGCTGTCCCGGTTTTTACTCTGCACACTCACTTGCGAGCTAAATGCCTTATTTCAACAGGTCAACACCGATCTGTGCAAGCATCAGTTTTCTTTTAATACACTGGGGATGCTGAACGTGAGCACAATGCTCAACTGGTGCTGTTTGTGAAACTTTATACCACCTTTCATGGTTTACGCAAGCTTTCGGCTGAACACTTCAGGGTCAGCTGTATGCATGCATGTGTTGGTGAATATCTGTGTCAGCATGCATGTAGGATGTGTGTGGTTTATGTCGAGATAAGAGGAGTTGGGGGGAGCTCAGCAGTGGAACATGTTTTTTATCAGTGGATACATGGAGATTTGAGTGAGCTAGCTCAACGGCTAGTTACGGTACTTTTACCAAAGTACTGGGTATTACATTCGATAAAAATGGTTCCTGGAGTGTTCTTTGGATAGTTTAAAGGTCTATATGTTCTCTGGCAATACACAACAAAAAAACCCTTTAAGTATACCTCCAGAGGGGCAAACTGAAGAACCCTATAAGGGTTTTTACATCGAAATATCATAGCGCATGCTGTCAGGAAGCAGTGTGCACACACACACACACACCAAAAAAACAACAAAGAAAACCATTACAAATCTAATTATCTTCTGAAATTTTTATCTCAGTCAAATGTCATGTTCTTTTGGGGGTGTTCAGACAGCATAAAACTTTTCCTTTCACTTCGGACCAGATTTAAGAACAGTCCTTGTTCATTACGCTCAGATTTTCATGACAACGAGTTTCTGAACAGCTCGCGTGAAGGGCTGTAAACGAAACGGCTTAACGAAGTGTTCAGAACGTCCGTGCGTCACTTTAGAAAACGATCTCCGGGAGACGGCCGTGGAAACGGCACTCGTTAAATAAATTCGCCAGGCTTGTGGGGATATTCGCCCTAATGGCTGCGCTTAGATCGAGAGATGGAGAAGAAGGGAAAGTGGAAGTGAAGTGTGGAATAAAAGAGGGAGGGGTAGGAGAAGGCAAGATTAAGCCTTTCTCCAGACGGTGGGTTTTAAGAGATAATGTAGGGGTCGGCGCGTGCGAGTCGATGAGCTCACGGAAAACAATATTAAAATCCTCCCGCATACCGAATCAATCTCACACACCCTCCACACGTCGATGTGAAAATCGCGTTTGCGTCTACTTGGAGGTGACGGGCTTGTCTCGCTATCGATTTTCCATTAAAGCCCAGCAATGCATTATAATATATTGAAGCGGACAGCTCAACACTAATGTCCCTTACGTTTAAATCGTTCGCCCCTGTTTTACATCGGAGATGAACAGAGCCGGGCGATATTCATAACTGAATGATAAACAGCGCTTTTAATTTATCAATATGATGCTGAACTTTTTGCTGTGAGCTGTAATATATCATCATTGCTCAGTTACTCGTCTTCAAGTGACTTTTATTAAAATGATTAAATTTGTGGAGAGGTGAGTCTCAAAGTCACATGTCCTTGGAATAATCTGGATCAGGCTCATGGACAAACTTGTGTACTGACATGCTAGGTGTTTGTTAGCTTATCACCAGTAACCAGGTTGATTAATAAATCAACAAAGGTCATCTTTTCTATAGTTAATGTATAAACTGATTCTGGACATCACTTGACATCACTAGAGCAAAGAATGCCATACACAGGCTACCACGTATTCCAAAAGATTTTTTTTTTAAAGCTACACTACAACGAAAATAAACAAATCAATAAAATAAACGTGCAAAATATTAAATCTGTATCTTATTACACTGTTTAAGGACGTACGAATTCTTCTCAAAGCACGCGCGTGGACGTTGTGGCGGCACAGTTGAAATAGTAGATTCTGAAACTGAGCGTGCGTAACGTGGAAGCTCATGCCCATCGACAGAACTCTCCTTATGGCTCGGTGAGCTTGCTTGGATGGAGGACGCAACGTCTAGAGCAGCGTGCGTGAAGCTTATCCACCATGTTAAAGTCCATCAGTAGCATCCAAAAACAAATCTGGAATTCACTACACCACAGTGCAAGGATTTGATTAACGCTAGCTTTAAAGGACAACAAAGATTGAGGGAGGAATTTTTTAGGGTGCTAGACTGGAAAATGTTCCATTAAAGCAAATTTCCAAGCATTGTCTTGTACAATAAGGGGGTGACTGGAGAATTGGCTTCATCTCACCTCATCTAATATTTTCAGACGAACAGAGAGCCTACTTTCTTTACCTTCTTCCTGACTGTTTTTTTTACCCAGACTAGTCGACATCATCACAGCGGCAGTTAGTGAATGTATTGGTCGACTAAAAGTGGAGGTTGAGGACATCCCCCCCACACACACACACACACTATGTGAAGCGCTTTGAGAGTCTAGAAAAGCACTATATAAATGTAACTGTTATTAACTCGCAAAATTTCTGTTGGGATTTATAAAATCAATCCAGAGTACAGTCCAGTCCAGAGGTTTTGTAGGTTTTGTAGACCCCTTCAGGTGTAAAATTAATTCCACAGACCCATATATATATATTTCTGTTTTGGTTAGAACACACTTGGTACAAGTTGATTATGGTGCTTGGACATATTAATATAATACATTTAATAATGTGGGTTGTAGTTTCTACAACTGTAACAAAATAAAAAAGTCATGGACCAACCCCCCTAGCTGTGCTTTGAGAACCACTGGACCAGTCCATGCAACCTATACTTCTCAGTAGCCTTCTAGACCTTCCAAATAAACTCTCATCCAACTGCAGCCTGCTATCTCATAGGGGACCTCCTTGGAAACCCTCAGAGCCATCCAGCTGTGTAATGACTGTGTGACCCGCCTCATTCTGTCTTTGTAGTGTCCATGGTGTCAAAGACAAACCCCTCCGTTAACATCAAGTGCACCCTCTCGCCACACACATTTCTCACCTTAATTACAAGCCCTCTCCTGGGTAAAAGACGGCACCTGCTGTGTTCTTCCAGTCTCCTTCCCTTCCGTCATCCCAGCAACCCTTGGGAAGCCACCCATGTTATTCACAGGTGGAAGAGAGTTCACCTAGTCATTCTACATTCATCATAATATCGTTGCAAACAAACATGGCTGCTCTCCAGGGGACACTTTCCGGTAGATGCACCGTCATATCGAGGCGCGTTGCCTTTTCACCTAGTTTCAATTAGACCTGGAACGAGCGTTGCTGTCATTTAAACGAACACGCCGATCAATTTATTTTATGTTGTTGTAATGATGGTGGCAACGAGGCCGCAGCTGTTAACAGTCTCGTTGTACTGGGATGATTTGCAGCGCTCAATTAAGACCCGGTGAGCGATGTGCGTGTAGTTTGAAAGGAAAGCCGTAATTTCAGGCGCAAATATGCCCCGGTTTTAAATGTTTTTGAAATAATATTTAAGCAGCTTGCCTTTGTAAAAGAAAGGGCAGGAGCACAACTTTGATGTCTTTTTGTTTTCTGGCATGAAAAATGAGGCACGCCACAAGAAAGGATATCCTCCCTTTTTTAATTCTTCACTAAAGCCTGGGCTCTTAATCATTTGTCTGTGCTTTCTTTGTTCTGTAACATTTGCGTCATTTGGCTTTCTTTAGCTTGACCTGCTACGAGCTTGTAAAAAGCTTTCAGGTTATGACTTTACTGTTCAATTAAACAGCATTATGCTACAACACTTTGCTTGGTGTCGACATAATCAGCCTCACACAGAGATCTTGTACCAGGGGGTAGATATAAGCATGGACGACCAAATTAGTGGTAGATTATAGCAATATCCCACAGCTGCACGTCTATTGTTAATTTGACTGCAGGATCGGCGTTCAGAGGCTTTTCTTCTCCTCTCCCTCATTCGCCTCACACATCTACCATACACGGTTACTGTACGAGCAGCTCCTGGAATCCATTCAGACCGTTCGGCTGAAAATAGCCGGTTGCCAAGCCGCAGAGCTCTACCAATCGTAGCACTGCGGCACGCCGCCTTGACAAAGTTGCTAAGAAACAATGGTGTTCCTAATGAGCTGAAGCTCTGCAAAGGTTAGGTAGCTTTTTTAAAGCAGCCGAGGGAGGAAGAGGAGACTGCCAAGCAAAGAAAGAGCAGCCGTGTTTGAAGGTCGAGCGAGGCATTAGCTGGCGCGAGGTCGGTCTGCTGTGGTGTTAGAGGCTGTGGTCAGTGCCGCTCCGCCTGAAACGAGGCTCTAAGCCAGTACCGATCGACCAAATGGACTCTGACGCCGAAGTAAGACCTTTCTGAACAGCTTTTCTTTGGTCCATTCTTTTAAGAGCACGAGTTCATCGCTAGCTCGTGTGCCCTCTGCAAACAAGGCTGGCCCGGAAGATTGGTGACCGAGCGAAAATCAGTCAACAAGATTGTGCTAAGCATGATGAACTCGTCGGAGAAGAGTACATTAGTGCCACTTCTGATTTGGGGCAAACTAGCTAATTTAGCAACCATACACGGAAAAAAACGACATTTCGTGAAAAATTTCGCACCTGTCCCAGGCACTCAAGACAAACATCGATTTTGTGTCTGGGCTACTAAATTTTTAATCTCTCAGCAGACATGTAGGTTCAACAACCTGAGAAAGACTGAGACTATGACGTCTTACGGACGTTTGTAAAAGTTCTTATTTGATACGTAGCTACATTCAAATCTAACTCCGATATTCTAGTGCTACCACCCGCACTATACACATCGGCCGAGGCAAAGTGGCTTGGAAACATAGGCAGAGACCGGGCAAAATAGAGTACAACAAAAGCTTTCCTGCTACCACAACATGCACTGACCTCATGATTATCAACATGTCAAGAGAAAACAAAGATGCTAGGCAACATTATCTTACCATGCGAGAACAGAACACGACAGTGTGCAAACATGACCCTAGCACCCTAACTAGCACCCTAACTAGCTTTTATGGTAGCTACTGCTTGGTCAATTAGGTTTCCACGCAGTCATGTGACTGGGCAGCACGTATATGTTCACCCCTGAATCTAATCTAACCTGCTGACTGAATCTTTTCCTGGAATAAGTTTTAGTCTGGACTTGTACGCAATATGAAAGACCCCATTTTCCCCTTTTAAAGCTAAACTCGGTGACAAATTGGATTCGCACTGAAATGCGATTGTGGAAAATTAATAATAAATGTAAAATAAATGCAACTTCCCAAAAACCTTGTGTGATTGAACCCACTAGGACCTAGCCAAAAGCGAGTTTGAGGTAAATGTCTTTTGCATGTGCACGCTCAAAGTCCAATTGGGAAATCAATCTCTGACCTAGAAATTATTATTATTATTTTTTTAAATGCATGAATAACTTTCCAGGTGACCCAGATCATTAGCTGAGGTGTCCCGTGAAACACTTTAAAGAAAGTGTTTCTGTCTTTCCCCAGAGGAGGTTTTTTTATAATTCTTTTCCTTGCCAGCTTGGGGACCCTTTCCTTCTTAACCCACCCCCCCAGCTCCTGTCCATCAGTGGCATCTCTGCATCTTTTAACATGAATCTGCCAGCACACAATCAATTATTCATTCAAAACGTGCCACTCCTGATGATAATACTGCTGATATGAATAATTAATAGCAAGTACCCCATCACTTTGGACTACCTTCACCCCCTCCTTTCCTCCCTCGCGTTTCAAAATAGCTCATTAATGCGCTTCTCGTTAGTGAGGTGCCTATAGAAACAGGTGGTTGCGGAGCATTGACAGTTGTCTGGGATACCAGCCACGGCGGTGGCGGAGGACGAGTTGGAAGTCGGACTCGCCAAAGTTGCTTCCAGCCAAAAAAAATCAACAACCATGTGCACGAGTTCATCAGGTTTGCGCGGTGATTAAAAAGTAAGCCAGCCGGCATCGGATACACCGCGAAGGCGACGCGGATTGGATTATTCGCGAAAGCACGGTACTGTGGGGTACCATGTAAACGACAGCGAGCAGTGATGAAACACGTTATGAAGTCATACTGCTCGCCACTGAGCAGTTTTTCAGGCTCTGACTAAAACTGGCATTTTTTTTCATAGCATAGCAGAGCCCCGCTTTCTTCAGAATCAGCTCCTTGTTGTTGTTTTTTTCTTTTCCCCTGTTGGTTCTGTTCATTGCTTCGTCTGCGGGCCGTGACAGGAGGATAGATTTAATACTGTATGAGAGGGAGAGGCAAAAGTGATGAGCTGCAAAACGCATTTCATTCTGAACTCGACACCGTGCGGTGAATAATTGCTCATTTTATCTTTGCTGCACAACGCCATCGACGGGTTTTCTGATCGAGGACTTGCGTGCACGTAGATTTGCAGGAACATCTCGTCTTTGTTGAGCTGAGCGTGTCAGATACTGGAGTGGGTTTGAGGCACACTGTTAGTTATACCGCTGTGTGGCTTACCACACGGTCACAGTGAAAGAGAGGTCAGGAAGAGCACACGCTTCATTCAGCATTCAACTCCAGCTACGAACAGCACACAGGGCATTCTCTCTCTCTCTGTCCCTCTTATTCTGTCTCTCTCTCTCTCTCTCTCTCTCTCTCTCACTCTTATTCTGTATCTCTCTCGCTCTCTCTCATTCTCCTTCTCACTCTCTTATTCTGTCTCTCTCTCTCTCACTCTCTCTCTCTCTCTCTCTGTCTCTTATTCTGTCTCTCTCACTCTCTCTCTGTCTCACAATTACTCTCTCTCTCATTCTCTCTCTCATTCTCTCTCTCTCACTCTTATTTGGTCTCTCTCTCTTATTCTGTCTCTCATTCTCTCTCACTCTTATTCTCTCTCTCTCTCTCCCATTCTGTATCTGTTGCTGTCTCTCACCATGTCTCCCGCACCTTGGCCTTTAGCTTCCTGACACATATCGAAAGGAACTTCTCTGATCGACAGGTACACACTGGACGAGTCCGTGGACATGAATAAAGAGGAAATGGAAAATATACAGGCTGTCCTCTTAGGCTCCACAGGACGAGATTGATATTCCTGAGGAGGTGTAAAAAATGTACGGTTCAGTGGTCTCAACATTTACAGAAGCTATCTCTGAGCTGCACGTGCAAGAGACATGGTGCTGTTTGGATTATGTTACAGCTAAATGATTAAGTAGGTGCAGGATGGCCGGGAATTATGACTGGATGACATATTTAATGTGAATAATGTTGAACAAAACAGGCTGAATTTAATGACAAAAATAGACCCGGTGTCCCTTATTTCCTGTATAACTGCACTCATTCAAACTAGTAATAACAATAAGAATGGCTCTGGCCGCCTCTCCAGTGAGGGGCGCTATAGTTCTGGGGAATGGGCGTGGCTTCTATCCATCAGTCCTCTTGAATGAGGTGTGGCCTCTGTGTTTGTTAGTCAAAATGAAGGAGGCAAAGTCTGGGGGGGTGTTAGTGGCTTCTATATATCACTGCTAGTAAAGGAGACATTTCGTCTGTACAGATAAAGAACAGACTCGTGTTCTAGTGAAGACCGGTCTTGCTACCTTGGAAGAACAAACTCGGAAGGACAGGAGGACATAGAACACATCTTTCTGAGAATTGAGACGTACTGTGATGTTCCTGTTGCACAATGGACCGTCCCAGCTCATTTGTAGTAGTGGGACTGGACCACACCGCAGTCTCTTCAGTGCTTACTGAGTAATATGTTTCAGCTGATTAACTGGCCAATTAACCAAAAGTTAATTAAGCATGTTTTAGTGTAGTAAGCTCTCTGTTTGCAACTGCAACCTCACGTTAACTACAAACGACGCTAACAAGTTTACTCGTACCTATGGATGCAACCTAGCGTAGTTTAATTAAAATACTTCTGAGGGATAAGTTTGACTTTTCAACAACCTCATATATGTATATATCTCAATCTAAATCATATATCAAATTGATTTTTATTTAGAGTTCTTTAGATATATTCTTAAGATTGTTAAAACTTAGTCAAGGGTCTGGCATCCGTTATCCGCTGTTGTTTTGTCGCAATGACTTCTGGGACTTTGAGCGGGTTCGGTGCACTCAGGTCTGCAGCCGATGCATCCTCAATATCAACAACACATCTGGCTAATTGCATGCGTCATTGGTACTTGTGTCCTTGAGTATTGATTGGAATTGAACTTCAGTGATGGATGATGACGTAGAGCGAGTTCATGAGGACGCAAGATCGCATAAGAACGCATAATGAGAAATGGCTTTTGGGTTTCAGTCCAGTTGGATGAGGTGTGGCCTTTGTGCTTGTTATTCCTGTCGGAGGAGGTGTGGCCTTTGTGCTTGTCAATCCAGTTGGAGGAGGTGTGGCCTTTGTGCTCGTCAGTCCTATTGGAGGAGGTGTGGCCTTTGTGCTTGTCAGTCCAGTTGGAGGAGGTGTGGTTTTGTGCTCGTCAGTCCTATTGGAGGAGGTATGGCCTTTGCGCTTGTCAGTCCAGATGGAATAGGTGTAGCCTTTGTGTTAGTCAGTCCAGTTTGAATAGGTGTGGCTTTTGTGTTGTCAGTGCAGTTGGAGGAGGTGTGGCCTTTGTGCTTCTCAGTCCATTTGAAGGAGGTTTGGACTTTGTGATCGTCTGTCCATTGGGAGGAGGTGTGGCCTTTGTTTTTGTCAGTCCATTTGGAGGAGGTGTGGCCTTTGTTCTTGTCAGTCCATTTGGAGGAGGTGTGGCCTTTGTGATCGTCTGTCCAGTTGGAGGAGGTTTGGCCTTTGTGATTGTCTGTCCATTTGGAGGAGGTGTGGCCTTTGTGCTTGTCAGTCCTGTTGGTAGAGGTGTGGCCTTTGTTTTTGTCAGTCCATTTGGAGGAGGTGTGGCCTTTGTTCTTGTCAGTCCATTTGGAGTAGGTGTGGCCTTTGTGATCGTCTGTCCATTTGGAGGAGGTGTGGCCATTGTGACCATCTGTCCATTTGGAGGAGGTGTGGCCTTTGTGATCGTCATTCCTGATTGTATTGCATTGCATTGTGCTATATTGAACTTGAACGTATTTTGCATTTTAATTCTTGTCTTATTTCCCAGCTCCCACAATGTCTAAAGTAAACAGTCTTACAGTGACTGTGTAGATTTGGCCTGTGTGGGTGTAGGTGGGTTTGAGTCTGTACATGTAACACATGCTCGTGAACTCAGAGCAGGATTATGTTAAGCGCTCTGGAATTCCAGCACACTGAGAGGGACAAATGAAAGTTTGGACACAGGGCGAACATGTCATTCAGGGCTTCTGCAGCTTACTTCCTGTTGACCTACATACCAGCCATGATGACCCTGTTTTTTTTTTTTTTTAATTCATTTAAGTTTGATGCCTAATCATTTTGGGGAAATAGGCCAACAGGGCCATAAATTGCTCTTATCTGCGTTTGCATCCTCATTGAAAGAATGATAAAATGCACATTTCAAACAGAACATTAAATGTTTCCTCATTAGCGTTATGTTTTCTTTTAGTACATCTTGACATGTAAACCTTTGCCCGAGTGTCAGTCTCTCATTTACACAGCAACAGCACAGCTCAAAGTGTTTTATTTGATCGCCACAGCAAATTGCCAACGCTAACAAACCTTCTCTTTATTAAAGAACGACACGCCATACTCATTATCCTTTTACATCTACGTTTAACGAGCGTCTGCGAAATAAGTCAGTTCCTGTTATCGCTTACGTTATAGCAGCTACAAACAGTCGTTCTCTATCCAGCCTCTCTTTTCTCATTTTCTTGAAGTTAATAAGATTTACAAATTAAATAAATTTAAATAAAAATTTTAAACATATACGCAGCTCTTCGTGTTACCGTGAAAGCGCAACGTCCTCCATCCTGAAGATGCAAGATAACTTAGTGTTACGAAGCACTGACACTGGAGACTCCTTCCATAAATGATCAATAAACATCCTACAGAAAGATTAACAGCCTCGTTTATTTTTAACAACACTAACGGGACAAAAGCTAAACTACTCTACATTAATAGGGATCTGTTTTAGGTGCAGAACAAATATTCTGTGTGATGGCATTACGTTACATTACAGCAGCTTCAGTGAAGCGAGGTATATATTAATATGTAAATGTGTGGTAAATGGCACACTTAAATAGCACTTTTATCCAAAGCATGTCCAAATCCACTATGTCTCATTCACCCATTCACACACACACTCACACACCAATGGTAGCAGAGCTACCATGCAAGGTGCTAGAGCTTGCCATCGGGGGCAACTTAGGGTTCAGAGTCTTGCCCAAGAACACTTTGGCATGTGAAGTCACCTGGGTTAGGATTCGAACCGCCAACCCTACCATTAGTGGACAACCCGCTCTACCAACTGAGCCACAGATGCCCTACACACACACACACACACACACACACACACACACACACACACACACACACACACACACACCACACAGATATGTGTGTGTGT
>JAFFST010052766.1:66948-79256 GCA_022414735.1 Noturus placidus
TATATATATATATATATATATATATATATATATATATATATATATATATCTTATTGTATCTTATTATATACATTTATTATAATAATAATCAAATTATAATTATACAAATACGGGGCGGCTGTGGCTCAGT
The DNA here is from genome assembly GCA_022414735.1 of Noturus placidus. NCBI lineage: Eukaryota > Metazoa > Chordata > Actinopteri > Siluriformes > Ictaluridae > Noturus > Noturus placidus. Next base: position 67,079 of record JAFFST010052766.1, read on the forward strand.
TGGTAGAGCGGGTTGTACACTAATGGTAGGGTTGGCGGTTCGATTCCCGGCCCACATGACTCCACATACCGAAGTGTCCTTAGCACCTTGCATGGCAGATCTGCTACCGTTGGTCTGTGTGTGAATGGGTAAAGGAGACGCAGTGTAAAGCGCTTTGTATAAAAGTGCTATATAAGTGTTCCAATTACCATTTAACTATCTGTCTATCTGTGTATCCATGTATCTGTCTGTTTATCTGTCTAGTTTATGTGCAGCATGATGTGTCTAATGTGAAAAAGATACTTTGTTGTTTGATGTAGATAAAAAGAGTTGTGATTCGGGAACTGATATGATCGGATATACTGTATATATAAATATATAATAAACACCCTAAGGCTGACTCGCAGTGTCATCGTCGTGTTGCTGTTTGCGCTCCGCTGTAATTATGGAAGCGGTGTGGAGGGTTAATGAAGCCTTCCGTGTACCCTGAGCTCAAGTGGAGCAGATGTGTTTACCTGTAGTGCGTACTCATGTGACATTATTATTGGTCATTGTGTTCATTAACAGCAGCAGTCTCGAATTAATATGTACTCCTGTATAGTAGAGGTCCTGTCCTGTAGAAACACCTCTAACACCATCTGATTTCATTAGCGTTCACCTTTACTGCACAGCCGTGTGGAGGTGCTGCGAGGAATGTGGACTGCACTGACTCTATGTTGTTAATCATATAATGACCTTCAATAATTAAGCCGAAGTCGGTTTGCAAAATGACGTTTTCGATGGTCTGTAAAGTCGTTCGGTGGTGCGGCCGGACCTCATTTATTCAAGCAGGTTTATTTTTGCGACAAGCGTTCACGTCCTCTCCTGGTCATTATATCAGACCTGTCATGTCTAGTAGCCTAGTAGTCTAGTAGTCATTATCAAACAGTTCTGACATGTCGCGCCTGCAGACGCTGTCTGACGCCTGGGCTTGTCCTCTGACCTGACACATTGACACCTCTATGATGCAGTGCCAAAGACACTTGCCAAATCATCACTCCAGTGCCTTCTCAATGACCCCTTGACATCTCTAACCAAGTATTCTGCGATGTCTTTGTGGGATCTCTTTTTGGCTTCCTGCTCGCTTGTGGGACAAGGCAGCCCCCTTCATCTTTTAGGACAGGGACTGTCAAGTAAAACTCAAAGTCTGTCAAAGTCTGCATCTGTTCTTTACTTCTAATCCGAGTCTGTGATGTTAGTCAGATGTGGTAATGCCACTTCAGATTGATGTCTCAATTTGCCACCTGGGCTACTGATGTGTTCATCAGGAATCTCAGGTTGTTGAATGAGAAAAGAAAGACTCTGGTGGCCACTAGCTTACTTAACCTGCAACTCTGCATAAAGTAGCTAGGACATGTAATCTTCTTGTCTCGACAAAAAGTGGGATCGCGGACATGTTACTACTCTGCATCGTATAGCACTGCCCAGCGTATAGCACATCCAGAAAAGCCTTGTTCCTGTCACATGATCCTGGCCATATGCAGGCCTTTTTTGGCTTCCTCTCTGAAGAAACTCTGGGAGATTGTTGCGAGTCCACGTGTTCGAATCACAGCCATTTGTAGCCAGGGGTCAATAAAGTAAAATTGGCCATGCTCTCTGGGGGAAAGGGATGCCTTACTCTCTCCTCCCTGTCAATCAATGAGACACTAGCCAATCGTGGGTATCTGTGATCTTATGTATGCGGAAGAGGGCGGATAGCGTTGTCATTAGCGCGTGTTAGGCTGTCCTGTGATGACTCGGATGGTAAGTGCGAGACAGGAAGTGTGGCAGGTTTGAGAAAAGCCATATTCACGAGTAGACTATACATTTACGCAAGCATCATGTGCATCTTGCATGCTTTTGTATTATTAACACTCATTCAGTGTTCGCTTCATGCTCCTGTTCGAGGAATGAGACTCATCGTGTCTCCCGATGGTGTCATGCTGCTCTATGCACCCATGATGGCTCAGTTCATGTCAGGCTTTGACAGTTTGTATTCTCATTGGCGCAGGGTTTGGCACATTGGCTAGAACATAACTTTTCATTGTCTGTGGCACAGCGGTAGGTCCATCGTTTAAATGCTGATCGGATTAGACACCCAGTATGGCGCAGTGAGAGAAATGAGGAAAGGAGGGAGAACAATCCTAATACAGTGGTACCTCTACCTACGAGCAGCTCCACCTACGAGATTTTCGACCTACGAGATGGAACACGGGGCAAATTTCTGCTCGACCAACGAGCTGAGGTTCGAGCTACGAGATGGGAAAATTTCGAAGATTGAAGATTTTGAATTTACAGTAGATATGTAATCGTATTATATGCAATCGTAGGGTGTCCTTGGGCATGACACTGAACCCTAAGTTGCCCCCGATGGCAAGTTAGCACCTTGCATCGCAGCTCTGCTACCATTGGTGTGTGAATGGGTGAATGAGACACAGTGTAAAGCGCTTTGGATAAAAGCGCTATATAAGTGCGCCATTTACCATTCATTTTGGCTGTCTATGATTCATAATTATTTATAATATAAAGTAGAATATGTAAAGAAAGTGCAATTTTAGTTAATGTTACGTAATATAAATGTTTAGTGCAATACGTAAAGTACGGTATCGTAACTGTGCGATTCAAGTTTACCGCCGTCTCCATGCCTCCCTCCCTCCCTCCTCCTGCTCAGCCTTCGCTACCGTAGCTGATACAGTATCCATACGTAAGTACCCACAGAATTACCTGTTCAATGTCTATTTTCTTCTTTTATGATTACAGTACAGTACAGGTATTTAAACTGCATTAATTACACATAGGTTTGTATGGGAAAACATGCCTTTTTATATGTAGTACAGTGTTTTGGGGGAATTTTAAAGGGTTGGAACCAATTAAATTTTTTTCCTTTATTTTAAATGGGAATAATTCGATCGACTTACGAGATGATCGAGGAACGAGCTAGGTTATGGAACGAATTAATCTCGTAGGTCGAGGTACCACTGTATCTTGTAGTAGAATAATCGCTCATGGTTTCATGACACTGAACAAAAGGCCAGTTTGTTTCCTTCAAGAAACAAAACCGTGGCTTCAGCCGCAGCTATCAAGCAGAAATCGATGGCAGCCTGTAATTTGGCGCATCAAGTAAATGCAGGTTAGGAATCGATTGCGCCATCGTTGCGGAGATGCTCGGAGGCTTCGGATAGACTATTCAGGGATCGTGTGTGACCAGGCATAGCAGCCGGACACGTTCCTAGCCTCCACAGAGACTAATAAAACCTTGCATACATCACATGAAACGTCTTTACAACCTCATGTTTTGGCAGCTTAATGGTTGGGCCCTAAATTTCATGTTTCTTCGTGTCTATCTTGATAAAGCACTTAAAGGCTTACAAGTTTGGTCGAAGGCTCCACAAAGCTAGGTCACATCCTGTGGAATCCAGGTGGCTTGGTTACACCCAGTGAGCACAGCTGACGCAAAATCCTGCCGTGTTTAGGGCAGCCATGTGCTCTGGGAACCCTTCAGCTCCAGAAGGCCAGAAATTATGCATTTTTACAGCCAGGCAGCTCCAGTCCCACACTCTCTCAGCTCACATGAATAAACTGTTTTAAGGAGCATCTTCTCCTGCATGCGGCCTTCTGGAGGACTTTTAAAAAAAGATAAGATGAAAGGTGGAAAGAAGTTCCTCTGCATTTGGTGTTGCTCATGCTGTGAAATGGCTGTTAAGGTACAAGTTCAGGTGTGGTTCTTGTAAATGATTCAGTAGCAATGGAGATCGTTTAACTTGCAGACATCAGGCCACTAAGTCAGGTTTTAAATTTTTTTTTTATTTTAGCATTTGTGTGTTCGTGAGAGAGAGAGAGTATTTGTGCATATTGCTACTAAGAATAGGTGATCGTAATAGGAATATTCCATGGTGTTCTGGTATAGGAAAATAATCAACAACAGGTTATTGGCACAAATCAATAACAAAGTTGTTCTCTGGTACAATATACTGTATATATATATATATATATATATATATATATATATATATATAAGTAATAATAACATACCATGACATGTTATAGTGTTGGGGGTTGGAATAGCTGCTGGATGTAAGTGGGCTTCCACTTTGCATATTCATGTATATTCATAGAGCACATTGGTGCAGCTGTTATCATTGCTGCCTCACTCCAGGGTCACCATTTCGATCCAGAGATCTGTGTGGAATTTCACATGTTCTTGCCCAACTTCCCGAACAACATGCTGGTAGGGCAGTTGGCAACTCTACCGGTTGCCTATAGGTGCGAACGTGTGTGCGCATGGTGCCCACGCTGGACTGCTGTTTCATCCGAAATGCGTTCCTGCCTCATGCCCTATTATAGGCTCTGGATAAAGCAAATGAGTTTTAGTTAAGACTCACGAATGCATATCCGTCGGTCATTTCTATACTTCGAGCGCAAGGGTGAAGGAAAAAAAAATGTAACCACGTTTGTGAACAGTCCGATGCTCCCTGTGCTTTGGGAGTTTTCAGTGAGTACACCAGTTTCCTCCCAAAGTCCAAAGACTAGGCTGATTTGGCATCTTTAAATTGTCTGTAGTGTGTGCTGTGCATTCCGGTTGTCCCCCGCCTTGTGCCCAGAGTCCCGTGAGATAGGCTCTTCACGACCCTATGTAGGATAAGCGGTACAGAAAATGGATGGATGGATGGATATTGTTTTGCCTAATAACGATTCTCTAGTGAGTGTTTGTGTGTGTGTGTGTGTGTGTGTGTGTGTGTGTGTGTTGTGCAGTTGCGTGCATCAGGCAGAATATATTTATGCATGCATTTTACCAGGGCACGGGACCCTGCACACAAGCTTCTTTAATTTCCTTTTAGTGTGGCTCAGTGGTCAATGAGCCTCTCAACACTGCCACATTTAATGGGGATACTGAATGTAATGACATGCTCACGTGCAATGAGAGGGAAGAGAGAACGAGGAGAAAAAAAATTCGAGCTCAGACAAGTGTTGCCATTCTATTTCGCTATAGTTAGTGTGAAGGGTTGGGTTGGAGAACTCTCCGTATTAAACGGACATTGGTACTTAACCAAAGTCATTAGGGATCCGAAGCCACACAATGATTGTGCATTTTTATTGCTGTGGCGTAACTGGTACGTGACCGATGTCCAATCCCAAATCTCATGCTAAATGAACGTATAGTATTCTGTATACTCGATATTGTCTCTTATTGCTGTCATCGAGGAAGGTTTCTTGACACTTTTACATGCTCCTCCTCGTCAAACCCAGTGATGCTTGCTTGTGTCTGCCCTTCGTATGTAATTAGGTATGAGGCTCCATTGGACAAATTGTTCTGTCATTTGTTCTGGGTCAGTGGCTTCCCCAGGGCAAGCAGTAGCAAGACAAGTGTCTGCGTGAGCATCTCTGTTTGCCTTTAAGGTGGAAAAACTGCACTATCTTTACTCAAGAGTTCTATTGCATATGTGTGCAGGTTACCTAGAGTTCACACCTGACCGTAGCATTAGCATATTTACGTTAAAGCCAAACTGCTTGCATTACTGAAAGTGTTACCAGCAGGAATAAATCAACACCGCACTTTAAAAGATATATATATATATATATATATATATATATATATATAATATATTTATATATAAAGAGAACTAACGCAAACAACCATGTGAATAGTGCTTGGTGCTGGGGGACGTTCGATTACAACACTTACAGAAAGTGACACGCGGCAGCAAGACAGTGGATAAACGGCATATTTGTACATAATCTCGTTCCCCATGCTGGTGTAATGAGTGTCATTACTATATAAATACGTTTGCTCAGCAGCTGCAGGCTGAATAATCATAATACTGTTGATGATGACTATTTTAAATAATATTTACAGGATACAAGTTAACACTTTTACAGCATTTGGCAGACACTCTTATCCAGAGTGACTTCCCGAAGTGCTTTATAGTCTCCATCAAAAACGTATTGATATGCTAGTAAGAAACGCCCAGGGTCTGAGGAATACTAACCATGCTAAAACCAAGTTAGAATGGACGTAGTACGAGTTCTGGAGTGGTGCTCGATTGTCAAGAGATCACGACTTCGAATCGTGGAGAAGAGACAGCCACGTGTGACTGGGAGTCCAAGAAGGATACTGTTCTTCTCATTGGCTTCTGTCAGTTTGCATGCATAAGAGGGCCATGCAAAAGTAAATGACTTCACATGTCTATAAAGAAGCGCATGCTAGCCTTTACCCTTCCTGTTTGGGAACTCTTGTGTGATAGAAGTTAGAGAGTCTTGATGCAAGGCTTCCTTAAATCTTATGGTATGTAGGGTCAAGTCAGCGTGAGGCTAGAAGGGAACTGTCACAGAGCAGGGTTTAATAAGTGCCTGCAAGTAGATGGGGGTTTGTTTTTGGCAAGCATCACTGACTACGTTTACATGGACAGCAGTAATCTAATTAATGACCGTAATCTAAGTAAGATAATAATGTGATTAAGGTGTTTTACATGTTTTAGATCATAATAAGATTAACAGCCCGCGTCATTACGTTACCGCGCCACGCCGTCCGATGACCCGCCAGAATTTCATGTATTAACATACAGTTCGTCTTTGTTGTGGTACCGTATACAGTTCTCTGTGTTTTTTGTTTTTTTCCCCGAACGCTTTAGGTGCAGTTAATTATTTATCATGCTGTACGTGCTAATAGACAACTGCTTGAAGCCGTGGGTGTGTCCCAAATCGCGTAGTTGTCGTCTATATAGTAGTCGAGATGCTTGTATTTTCTCCCACTACAGGCCTATAGTAGGAAAGCATGTGATTTGGCACGCGGGCAAACTCTTGTTCCGCCGTGTGATCGTGTCCTGTCGCAAAATACACGTCCATAATACGACTAAAACAGGAGTACTCCTCCAGTCTTCATTCGATTTGAGCTTACTTGGATTATAACATTAATTAGATTAAGGTAAGTAAAAATTGCTGTTTACATGCTAGTTTCTTAGAGTATGGTCTTAATCGGATTCAGAGTGCATTATTGTTGTCCATGTAAACGCAGCTAGTGTTTCTCTCTCTCTCTCTCTCTCTCTCTCTCTCTCTGCAATTTGGTCGTGTCCACCCACTACCAAGCTCTCCCCTATCACATGGCATCTACCAACTAGGAAGAGTGAAGTCTAGGACATGCTTCCTCATAGATGCTTGAAGCTAGCCACTACATTTTTATTTGAACTTTATTATGGCTTGGGAAAGTGGAAGGTGCTGCCTTCTTCTGCCTATGATGGGTTGGTATGGCACTGATTGACAGGTCAGAGAGTATACCATCCCACTCACATGAACATGGCCAGGTTTGCTCCCTCGGACTCCCAGCCCCACGTATGGCTGTGGCATTTTTGGAAGTGTCAGTGTTTTAAATCCAATGGAGAGATTCTCAGTCAGTTGCAAATATAGAAGAATGTAAAGAAACGCACCAGGAATGATGGCGTCATGTTTTAATGGACTGGTCTCGTGCCGACATTTTGAAAGCAAGGATGGTATACTGGTAAACTGTTGGCCCTGACATACTGATAGTGTTTTCTACTTGCATGCTGCCAATGCTGGGGTTAGAGCATGAACTGGTTCTGGAAACCCAGTGAACCTTTTTATAAACTTGCCTACCACCAATTCATTATGTAATCAAATGTGTCGGTTTTCTCCTTAAACTCCTCCAAGCTTCCTTAATGTCACAGGTTCTTAGTTCCAGATGTCTTAGTCTTGATGCTGGAACTAACGCAATCTTGGTGATTGAGAAACAGCTCTTTTGTTGTACAAAATCTTGCAGCAGTCCAGGATTAGTCACCTGACCTGAGGACAGCACCACCCCTTGTCAGGCTTTTTGTTCCCTTTGCGGTTCCTCCCTTCTCCATCCTGCTTTCTGTGATCAATCACACACCGGCGTGTTTTCTGTGGATGGAAAAAAAGCCAGCCTTCGGTATTCTTCATCCATCTCTCTGTCTATCTCCTCCACTTTCAGTACGAGTTGACGTAAATGATAACACTGAGAGGGAATGAGGAAGAGGTGATTGAGGAGAGCTGGGATTAAGAGTACAGTGGAGTCGAGTGGGAATATAAGAACGATAAGATGTAAGAGTTCATGCTGGAGGCTTTTAGTCATCACACATCCCAAACGCTTATGCAGCTCTAGCTCCGTCAGCCAGTGCCAATATTCAGCCTTCTCCTCAGATTTACTCTCAGATTTACTCTCAGATTTACTCTCAGATTTACTCAGTAATCAGACGGAGTGTTTGGTTTCATGACATTCTTGCAAATCCTAAGTGGTTTTTCTGCAGGCTGCACTGACTCCCTATCAGTCCACATACCACTGTGAGGTGCCATCACGTTTATATCACCCAAAACCTTTCAGAGCTCCCAGAATCGCTTACATCGACTCGTACCGTTCAGTTCATATGTCTCTCTCTCTCTCTCTCTCTCTCTCTCTCTCTCTCTCTCTCTCTCTCTCTGTGTCTCTTGCTCTCGTGCGCTCTCTCTCTCACTCTCTCTCTCTTTCTCTGTGAATCTCTTTCTGTTTTTCTGCCTCGCTCTTTCCATTACTATCTCTCTCTGTCTCTTGCTTGGTCTCACTGTCTCTCTGTGTCCCTCTGTCTCTCTAAGCTTCGCTTCTTTCTTTCTTTCTTTCTTTCTTTCTTTTCTTTCATCCTCTGCATACTCTCTCTTTCTCTGTCTGTCTCTCTGTCTCTATCTCTGTCTTTAGCATTTCTCTTTCTTTTTTTCTTTCTTTCTTTCTTTCTTTCTTTTTCTTTCGTTCTTTCTTCCTCTGCATGCTTTCTCTCTTCCTGTCTATCTGTCACTTTCTCTCTCTGTCTCTATCTCTAAGTCTTTGGCATTTCTTTTTCTTTCTTTCTTTCTTTCTTTCTTTCTTTCTTTCCTTCTTTCTTTCTTTCTTTCCTTCTTTCTTTCTTTCCTTCTTTGTTTTATTCTTTCATTCTCTGAGTTCTCTCTCTATCTCTCACTCTCTGCATCTCTCTCGTTCTACTTTCTCTCACTGACTCCGTTTACATGGACAGCAGTAATCTAATTATTGACCTCACTCTGAATAAGACAATATCATGATTAAGGTGTTTACATGACGCTTTTAGAATACTCCTCTCATACCCATTTTACATGTTATAGAACATAGTCCGATTAAGAGCACACATCATTACGTCACCGCGCCCCGACGTCCCTCCAGAATTTCACGTATCAACATTCAGTTCGTCTTCGTTATGGTACCGTATACAGTTTTGGTTGTTTATATTAACTTTATTTGCGAACGCTTCAAGTGTGATTAATTATTTGTCATGCTGTACGTGCTAATAGACAACTGTTTGAAGCCCTGGGTCGTCTCAAACCGCGTACTTAACGTCTATATAGTACTCGAGATACAGGTATTTCGCCTTCTACAGGTCTATGGTAGGAAAGTACGCAGTTTCAGACGCAGCCGTGCTCTTTTGTTTGCCGTAAAACGGTTGAGCACTGCCGTGTGTGATCGTGTCCTGTCGCAAAATGCGGTGAAAAATCACACCTACGTTAATACTGTGATTAAGGTGGTTACATGTCTGTAATACACGTCCATAATGCGATTAAAACAGGAATACTCCACACATCTTAATTCGATTTGTGTTTACTTCGAGTATGATCGTAATTGGACTAAGGTAATTAAAAACTGCTTTTTATATGCTAGTTTCTTAACTTATCGTCTGAATCGGGTTAATAGTGGATTATTGTTGTCCGTGTAAATGTACTGATTGTGTCTCTCTGTCTGTATGTATCTTTTTCTTCGTCTCTCTCTCTGTCTCTCTCTTTGTGACTCAGTCGCAGCATTGATCATGGCATGTATGTGCGGCTGTGCGGTGCAGTGTAGGCGTTCCTAACAGGCGGAGATGTTAGAGAGACGAGCGCTAATCGATATCATGTGTGGTCTGGGGACGCATTAAAAGCTGCTGCGTCAGCCGGCTTTATTAGCTGCACTGGCAGGCGCGTCCCCTACCGCAGTCAATAAAACCAGCGCTGCTACGCAGAACATCTCCAACTTCAGCTCGCTTCATCAGCAGTAGGGTTTGGAGTAGCAACGATAGATTAGAGATGTTCCAGTGCAGCACTATCAATTCCATCCAGTGCCAACTCCCTCGATTTGCCAAAGCCAATCAACTCCGCCACAACGCGGTCAATGCCGAGATCTCACAGGACACAACAACTCTGCCAAATTCACTGTCCGTTCTGAATAGTTGTACCTGTCGCGTGCCAAACCCTCCTCCCACCCACAGAGTAAATGTTTTATAGAGCTGATCATCACTGACACACCACTGATGGCAAAGTCGAGCCTCTGGAGACTGCTCTGTGGGGAACGTTTCATTAGTTTGTGCTCCTCCTCAAGGTGAGACGAGTTACGGAGCAATCTTTTATCAAAACAGACCAGAGTGTGAATGTCACAGGCCGTCGTTTCACACTGCTGCGTCTCTTCACTTCATAATTAATGTCATTAATGTAAAACAGGCATCATGTAATGAAGCTATTTAAAATTAACTTTTTAAATAATGGCTACTTGACATTAACTTTGTGCTAGTCCTGGAATCGTGTCTTCACTTTATCATAAATTTCATATGGCATTAGTCCAAGTGGCCCTGCATTTGTTTAGATTTTTAAATTTTATGTTATTTATTTATTGCACTTGACGATTCCTCCATTTTCATCAGGTGTTTCGGTGATATTTGGTAACTGAGACTTTCCCAGGACTTCTCAGGAAGCTCTTTGCATGAACTCAGTTTAAATCTAAGACTGACTGAACGTTCTAGCCACAGAACCTACATGGTAGTCGGCTAATGCGGCTAATATTACTGGTGACGGTCGAATGATTTGGCTGTTAATTAAAATGCTAAGAAGAAGACGGTGCACATTGACATTCAGATACTGTACAGAAACCCCACTCGTCCGTGCGCGTGATATATGCGAGCTAGTTTACTAAGAGGTAACTAGCCAGCTGGCTGTTAGAAACATGAGGGCATTTCTCATTTGCATATCTTGCATATTCATAAGTGCTGACTATTTTTTTGTTGTGTTTTGGACACATTGGTATAACATTTATGTTTAGGGACACGAAAGGAACATTTAGTGCTAATTTGCATATCTTGCATATTTGTTAACATTTTGAAAGATTTTTTTATTGTAGCTTGTACGTTAAGATGTAGCCAAGGTTTAGAATTTATGTTTATATGCATTTAAGGAACATGTGACCCGTTTTAATTAGAATATCATGCATATTCATAAGCCTTATATATATGTATATATATGTGTGTATATATATGTATATACAGTGGTGTGAAAAAGTGTTTGCCCCCTTCCTCATTTCCTGTTCCTTTGCATGTTTGTCACACTTAAGTGTTTCGGAACATCAAACCAATTTAAACAATAGTCAAGGACAACACAAGTAAACAAAAAATGCAATTTGTAAATGAAGGTGTTTATTATTAAAGGTGAAAAAAAATCCAAACCATCATGGCCCTGTGTGAAAAAGTGATTGCCCCCCTTACTATAACTGTGGTTGTCCACACCTGAGTTCAATTTCTCTAGCCACACCCAGGCCTGATTATTGCCACACCTGTTCACAATCAAGGCATCACTTAAATAGGAGCTGCTTGACACACTAAGGTCCACCAGAAGATCCTTAAAAGCTACACATCATGCCGAGACCCAAAGAAATTCAGGAACAATTGAGAAAGAAAGTAATTGAGATCTATCAGTCTGGAAAGGGTTATAAAGCCATTTCCAAAGCTTTGGGAATCCAGCGAACCACAGTGAGAGCCATTATCCACAAATGGCGAAGACATGGAACAGTGGTGAACCTTCCCAGGAGTAGCCGGCCGCCCAAAATTACCCCAAGAGCGCAGCGACGACTCATCCAAGAGGTCACAAAAGACCCCACAACAACGTCCAAAGAACTGCAGGCCTCACTTGCCTCAGTTAAGGTCAGCGTTCATGCCTCCACCATCAGGGGCTGTTTTGCTGCTTCAGGACCTGGAAGACTTGCCGTGATAAAAGGAACTGTCTACCAAGAGAAGGAGAAGGAGAATGTCCGACCATCTGTTCGTGTACTCAAGCTGAAACGAACTTGGGTTCTGCAACAGGACAAGTCCACCACCGAATGGCTGAAGAAAAACAAAATGAAGACTTTGGAGTGGCCTAGCCAAAGTCCTGA